>CM056508.1:25605828-25732913 GCA_029783415.1 Anisodus acutangulus
ACCAACCACACATTGTCTAACCAAATCCAATTCTCTCTTGATATGTTCCTCAAAAAATACGTTTCTCTACTTGTCTGACCAAATTTAACAAGTATCAGAATTAATTTATGTTATTTTACCTAATTATGTTGAACTCATGTAATTTTGACCAAAAAAATAATTTATCATGATTAAACTTAGATTCTACAAAAGCTATTGGCCACGGAGAAGTGCACAAACTTTTTTTTTGTACGAATTGCCTTTCAAAGGCACTGATCTTTAATTTTTGCACTTTATATTTGTGGTCTTTAAATTTGTCTCTGCTGCTCATTTTATGAAAATATCTAGATCTGTTTCACTCGGCATAATACATGGATTGTAGGCTAGGGATTAAATGTAATGCAAGGATTACTGTGGCAGGGATTATTTTTTATCTAGTGTTTGGTTCATTGTATTAAAAATTGGATATATAATGTTTAACTTAACATTGTGGTTGGTTTAAAACTGTACAAAATTTTGTTTACAACAATATGCTTGGACTTTTGTAGGGCTTTTTTATTCCATTTAACTGGTTAAAGGATTTGTGCATTGCATCATGAGTGACAATCAACACTGGTCCAAATTTTCCATATTTTCTATTCCTCATCTTCATCATCATAATAGAAATGGGTTTCACGAGTTACTCAGATATTACTCAATCCCTTCATAGTACTAGCAAATTCTTCCTGTTATGCTATTCTTCTAGGTGCAGCTTCCAGCTGCATATTGTTAACCCTTTCTCTTCCACTTATCCCTTGGCTTCTTCCTAATCCTTCTCCACACACAATTGGGGACGTAGTTTTTGTCTGCGCCACCCTTTCAACCTTTTCAAGTACAGGGAACTGGTATGGAGCACGTATGGTTGCCATAGTTCTAAAGCATTTTTACAGGGCTCTGTTTTTGCACTGATTTTTACAACAAAGGAGATTTTCTTGGAAAATTGAAGTCTTATGTTAGAGAAGAAAATGGTGAGATGAGAGATGATTTTACGATTGACTGTTGGATTGTGTGCTCTCATATTTTGCTTGCACGGGCGGTACTTACACTTGCTTATGTAGAAGGTGACGATGATAACTTTGACGGACACTGAAAAGGGTTTTGAAGGAGGAAAATTTGTCATTTTGATTATTTAATCCCAGTATTGTTAATCAGTGTATTATTATACCACATTGGTGGTGGAATAAAATAATACAAAGATTCATGTATAAAATTGTATTGGTGTTAGTTATACGGAACTAAAGTGGCAACCAAATGTTATATAAATCAATCCTGATCTTTATACCTGGATTACTTGCCTTAATACCGGCAACCAGATTCTCTGAAAGGCTAACTGATTTAAGTAAGTTCGGTGCGCAGCTAAGGAACAAAAAGGATGCACATCGAGCCTCTTGGTTCTTACAAAGGGGCTAAAGTGATGGTAAATCATAAATGTTGTTTTGGTCATTACTTTAACCCTGTATGTACTCCCAAGACAGGTTGCAGCAAAAGTCAAACCATAAACAAGGGACAAGTCTAACTGGAACATTTGGGGTCAGATAATCTTCTATAAGATATACTGAAGTACCCTCTATAGTGTCATTAAGGCACTCATAAATACCTTCGCCATTTATTCCTTCTCTGCTTGTCACATCAATCAAATGATAGATATATCCATTTTTTTTCCTTTGATAAGTACTGATAGACTATACTAGAGTTACCAGTTAAGACCAGTTACTCATACTTATCTGATCCAAGTTTTCTTTCTTTTTGTTAGTTCTTATTTAAGCATATGTAACGAAGATAATTGCAGGACGTCAGCCATTTTATATCAAATTCAAACCAACAATTTTTTTCTGATACACCAGTTGCTTCCAGCTTCAAAGTCCAGTAAGATATGATTCTATGATCACAATTAAATTAAAAACTATTGGACTACAAGGTTTAACCGGTCTTCCCACCAAAAAGGAAAAAGGAAAAGACCAAAAAAGAAGACACGGAATCTTAAACTAAATATGAATGCGCTTTCATCATTTCTCACATGCAACTCGTCACAAAGCTTCAAATGTCCAAACAAAAAGAATATTTTCAATCCAGCATTTTTTTTATCATATCTTCTTTACGTTGCTTTATGGAGATTTTCAACACGAAGTGAAATTAATCAAATAAAGATTTAAGACTACAGAATTCTCCTTAATTTTGAAAGAAATCGTGTACGGGCACAAATTAGAAGTTATCTAGTATTAGAGCATTGCCAAGACACCGTCCTCGTACAAGGCAAATTAAGATACTCTGAAGGGACGAGTATTAGAGCATTGCCAAGACACCGTCCTCGTACAAGGCAAATTAAGATACTCTGAAGGGACGAGCAGTCTAAAAATCAATAGCCCGAGGAGAAAAAGAAAAAGGAGCTAACCTCTTCTGGTGTAATTGAGTACATTAAATCCTCGATTCTTCGAGCAAATTGAAAAAGTCGCTCAAATTGCTGGGAGAAAGCACAGGTTTTAAGGTATCTCATCAGAGATAATAAATAAAGTAATAGGAAGGCAGAAGCAGAGTAAGGAAATATTACACAATCACGAAGCATGAAATAGGATAGCTTACGTAGTAAATAATCGTGTTGATGTGGCGTGTGCAAGCTTGTTCATAAGATTCACTTGCTTGGTGATAGAATTTTGCCAACGTTGGCACGACATTAGCTAGGTCATACAGACTGCACAACTGTTTCAATCAGAACTAGAAGCAGATTTTGTGGAATACAATAAATAGACTCCTGAACCGAAAGGTGAATGATACCTATTCTGAAATGCTGCATAGTTTTCTAAAAGCATGATATCTTGATATTTCAGGTCTGTTTGAGCAATTTTGTCCAAAGTAACAAACATTATAGTGACCTGCCAAATAATTTCCAAAACAGTCGAGCCACGAAGTACAATATACATAAGGGAACAAATTTAACTGACCACCTATATTATGTCATTCTAACATTTTCAACTGTTAATTTCACAGCTTAATGGCCGTTGTAATGCATTAAGAAAACAAGTGACAGATAAAAGCACTCACAAACTTTGTGTATGCCTGATCAACCAAATCCCTTGATTGTCCTTGAATGTACTGCTCCATACGAGTTGCAAGGGTGGCAAATCTAGATGAAAAATTGCATACCCAATGAAATGATTGATAATTTAGGCAAAAATGAGTAAGTAAGAGCATTCTGAGGCAAAATAAGTACAAATTATGATTTCAAGGTAGAGATTTTTAGGAAGCTCGGACCTACAATAAGCTCACTGCATAAAGCTATGATGAAGGTAATCAACTGTAACAAAGAGGTAACGGAGGTAAGGCAGAAAACTCACATTTCATAAATACATACGGAATTCCAGGCACTATTCAATTGGGGACATCAAATATAAAATGGTATATTCTAACTCCTATTTGATAAAGAGAAATCAGCAGAAAGTTGTAGAAATACAATGGACGGGCAAACTTTCAATTTCAAATTTCGAGGAATTATTCGCATGTATATGTAAAAGAGCCGTACCAAATCATCTGTTTTCCCTTCAATAGTGGGGGGGGGGGGGGGGGAGAAGAAAATATATCCAAAGATCAACCTATACCATTCATAGTGAGTGTGAGAAAATATTATTATTGAATTGTTATATCTACATGATTACACTGAACTCTATTTATAGACACTCTATTACAATCCTTTTCCTAGTAGGATACTATATATGAAATCTTATTCCTATTCTACATTACAATCATTTTCCTAGTAGGATACTATATATGAAATCCTATTCCTATTCTAACACTCCCCCTCAATCATTTTCTAGTAGGATACTATATATGAAATCATATTCCTATTCTAACACTCCCCCTCAAGCTGGTGCATACAAGTCATATGTACCGAGCTTGTTACAAATGTATTAATACGAGGATGAGTGAGGGACTTGGTGAAAATATCTGCAGGCTGATCACTTGACTTCACAAATTTTGTAATAATATCACCGGAGAGTATACTTGATCTGGATTGAGCAACCTCAATACCTAGAAAATACTTCAATCTGCTGAGATCTTTAGTACGAGTCATGCCAAACTCCTGAATTAGTGTGCTGAAGTTCTCAAACCAGGCTCTGGGAGACTGTTTCAGACCATCAAGTGACCGACGCAATCGACACACCAGCTTAGGTTAGACTCTCCCTGAGCAACAAAACCAGGTGGTTGCTACATATAAACTTCCTCCTCGAGGTCACAATGGAGAGAATATCATACTTCACGAATGTGTCCAAGCCTATTACAATAACTATACCTAGATCGAGATCTTCCAAGGAGACCTCCACCTTATCGCTTTTTCATGGATTGTGATGTGCGATTTTCTGATCTCCTCAAGGATTTTGAAGTAATCATCAATTCCGAGAGACGTGGCAAAATCTGTCTTGAAAGATGGATGGAATCTGGCGAACACAACCCAAGAAGAAAATCACTGAGATCTGACCGGAAAAAGGTGCATGCGCGGCGCGTGGATTTGACGCGCTAGCCGGAGCTAGCACTTCAAGCGGCACGTGGTGACACGTGAGTGGGTAAGCCGGAGCCGCTAACTCGGTTTTGGTCGGAAGGGACTGATGGTGTTGGAATTTGCGCAACACTACCCGAAAGTAATTTTGATGCGGACAACTATGTTTTCACTGAAAATATTGCACGGTGACTGATTTTCATTCAAGGAAACTGTTGGAAATTTACACAACAATTAGTTTCTCACTAGCTTGAATCTAATCTATGTTGTAGTGGTGTTGGATTCTGCACAACACCATTGAATAGAGATGTGATGCTAGTAGCTACCGGAAAAATTATGCGCGGTGGTGATTTTTTTTTTGAATCTTCGCAGCGGATACTTTCTTACTAATACTCTAGAAGAGAAAGATGCAAAACAGTCGCCGGAATTGAGGCACGGGACTGTGATGGTATTTTGTGGGTAGGATCGGAATGATGGAACGACCCTAGGGGACGCAAAACAGTCGCCAGAATTGAGGCACGGACTGTGATGGTATTTTGTGGGTAGGATCGAAATGATGGAACGACCCTACGGGACGAGAAATTATACCGAAAAAGTTGTCGAACCTCGAAGAAAGTGGTATGGGTCAGCTCGGAATCTCTGCGCCATGCTGACAGTAAAAACAATTCTTAAAATAATGGCCGAAAATAGCCTGAAATCACCAGAACCCTAATTCCGACAATCGAAATCTGGTATTGTTCACACGCGGAAACACTGTTCCTGAGGCACTATTCACGCAGCACTGTTCATGCGGCATTGTTTACGCAATACTGTTCACGCCGATTTTTTTATTCCGGTGATAATATTCTATTATCTGAAGGAGAATATTTTATTTATAAATATCTGAAAGTTCTCTACAATCTTCACTCTACCATTATCTTTGGCCAGACGGGCGACACACATTTTCTAGTGCCGCACGCCGGCAACAGAAGCTCTTTGATTCTCTACCAAGATCGTAGAAGCTCTGATACCATGTGAGAAAATATTATTATTGAATTGTTGTATCTATATGATTACACTGAGCTCTATTTATAGACGCTCCATTACGATCCTTTTCCTAGTAGGATACTGTATATGAAATTATATTCCTATTCTACATTACAATCATTTTTCTAGTAGGATACTATATATGAAATCCTATTCCTATTTTAACCGTGAGGTTATCTCCCAGTAAAGTAAACATGGGACCAGGGCTTATACTGTAGCATACTAGCATGGCTAAACGTGTTGCACAGTAAATCTAATCCAAAGAATTATGGAAGTAAACAAAAAGCATAACATAAAACTCAGTTTACCTCGGTATGAATGATAAAACTCCCACTTGACGAACATTTCTCTCATTTCTTTCAATTTGATGGCATGTTTCATCAACAAACTGGAAAAGTACGAAGAAAAATGAGAAAATCTTATTCCTTATGAACTGCAAAAACATAGATGACTACGAGGGATACAATAGCTCACACGGCTGAACTGCATTGAAATTCTTGATTCCAAGTCATCAAGCAAGATGCGCACAAATCCTGCTGTATCAGCTTTCTGACCAGGAATATAACGCTCTGTGATTCCATGCATTGATATGCAGCACATAGGATCAATCTTGCCTGCCCAATCCACCACAGCAAAGAAGTCTTCCTACAGCACATAAACGGGTAAAGATAATATTATCAGTGATATATTTTTGATAATTTTGTTTGTCAAAACTATATGAAAGATCTTTAGTTAAGTGAAACGACAATCCAATCAACAATTATGCCCATGAAGAAGAACCAGGATATTGAGACAACCATAAATTCCAAACCACAATGTATGAGAAAATGGGGGGTGGGGGGGTGGGGAGAGACTGAAAAGAACAAATATAGCTATGAGTACCAAAAGAATAGATAAAACTTGGCAAAAAAGTCCAGTGCTAATTCCTCATGATAAGGACCAAATATTATGTTAGACAATGCAATAAAAAAATCAGCCAACATGGTTTACTCAAGGGCCTGGTTCTCCATGGTACTAAGGAACCAATGGTGCAGCATAGAGGTCCAAAGTCCATCCGCTAAGATGGCAACAGAGACATTTTGACACATGAAAAGAAAAAATGTCAAGCAGTCTGCTTGATGAAACAAAATCGATATTCTTGTTCCTATTTATGAAAACAATTTTCAGATTCTACAGGACAACTAAGGTAGTAGCATGAAATTTATAGTAACATAGCTATACTCCACCAGATAAACTATCAACGCCGCGGTGATGTGAAGATGTAGATAACATAGAATGCATATCCAGAAGAATAATAGAAGAACTAAACACAGCCAAGACTCTGATGTGTTTTGTATTCAGCATCCATATTAGCGTATTAACTGAAATTTCAGAGGTTTTCTCGCTTATTAACTTAAGCTACTGCGTCTTTCTTTTCTTTTTTTCGTTTAAATAACAATGGTGTTTGAGTATACGAAAAATTGGCTAACTGTATATTAAGCGTCTCAAAAGTCAAACTAATTATGCACCGAGGAATGTCCTCTTTCCACCCAAAAAAAAGAAAATTAAACAAGAAAGAATAATCGGCATTTAATCAAAACTGCTGTTATCAATAAACAAAGCTATTGTAAGGAAAACTGTAAAGTTACTTGGATTCCATCAAGCAAATCATGTAGTGATTCATTTAGTGCCTCTAGATCTGCAGAACTTAGTCCTGCAAAATAGCAAGATGGTGGCCCTTGATAAACTCCAAACAGGAGAAGGCAAGAGCAGAAAACAGGGAAAAATACCAGCTTTATTGTCATTCTCATCTATATCCATGATGCCTACATCATCATCCTTATCATCTCCAGATTTGTTTCCATTGGCAGCACCTTCTGGTGGAAGCATTGTAGGAACTTCAAAGCACATAAAGTGTGCAAAGAAAGAACTCTGGGATTTGGAATTAAGAAAAATTGAAGATAAACTTCGGGTAGAGAAAACATAGACACTCATACACATATATACCAGGAAAAAGAAAAAAAGAAACTAGAAGAAAACCTCATCAACAAGGAGGGGGATAAATATTGTGAGCATTTTAGCATATGCCTCAGAGGCTGCTGAAGTGTCTGCGTTATTCACGCTCTGATTCAAACCTGTCAAACCTTCAAACCATACAATAGGATTCTTTGATGCCTTTGTACTGGAACGAAGCTCATTTGCATACTCACGAGCCTGCAAAGAAAAGAAAACATAAGCATCATAAGTTAAACTTGAAAATTTTCTTATTCAAGGATTTACTGGAAACAATAAGAGTATTTCTGTTATCTCTAAAATCTAATCCAAGGAGATTTAGACGGCATAATGTAATGGTGCCTTGTATCAACAGAAAAGAGAAATCAGAAAGGAAAAAGTGTAAAGGAGAGATAGGAATGAGATAATTCTTGAATTCTAGCTTGTTTTCTTCCAACCGTGACCCACAGTTATTTATAGATTGATGAAGCACTTGTACTCCCCAATCAACCTCCCTTACTACCTTTGGTTTTCATAACTAATCTTGATTTTCAGCTACTTTTTACCACAATTCATACCATTCCAACCCCATGAAAATTGACCTTGTCCTCAAGGTCACTATGGTGTTTGGGTTTTCATTGGTTGTTCACTTTTCTGGCAGGAAGGATTGAACAACCACAGAAGAGCCAATGCCAACAACACAAATCCAAATGAGTGAGCTGCTCCATTGAAGCTCTCTCTTGCTGCATACTGACATAATCTGGCCAACAAGTCCTTGAAACATTCTTTGTTCAAGGCATCCAAGTATCTGCTTGAATGGAGCAAGTAGGAAACTACGTAGAACACCTGTGTGAAAGCTAGAAACCTCCACAAGAACACAAGGAGCAACACAGAGACACTGTCTAAAACCTTTATGTACAGTCTGCAACAGTGGCGATAAAATGGCATAGTGGTCTCGAGTGACATTGACAAGACGGTCCATGTTTTTATGTTCCTGCTTCAGGAAGACTACCACAAAATCCACTGGGAAATGACTTTACACACATGGCACTACCTCTGATCTTTTCTGTTCAGCTATTCTTGCTGTATGGAAAATCCAGAGGTTCCTAAAAGCTTCCAACTCACATCTTACCTTCCCTTTTCGACTTCCACATAAAGAATGTCATGGACAGCAAGATTTTCTCTTTCTAACTTCCCTTGATGCAACAAGGGCATGATCATATAGATATTCTTCCAAATCAAGGTTTCTTTCTCAAGTATAAGTCGAACTCTTGCCTCAACTTTGCAACGTCTTTTTCTACAACTGCACTGCTCCAACATTTGGCGAACTGCAAACCTAATGATTTCAGTAGCAGCGTGACATCATCTTCAGCAGCCGAATCATCTGCAAGAAGCTCTCAGAATTTTCTATATCTGACTCGACTATGGCATCAAACTGAATTCATTATTTGCAGTTCGTCCCTTTTCCTTCATCTTTTTATTCTGAGAAGAGAATCATCATTTATCGGATATTTTCTATGGACCAACTCCAACTTGGCTGACCATATTTCATCAATAACAACAATTTCATCCTTGCAATCATGTGCGAACATATCTACAGTAACAGTTTCTGCTCCAACCATTACTCTTTGCTTTTGTGTTACTTCCCCTGAAGATATTGTTAATTCTGGCATGCAGACTCCTTCCTTGATTCCTCTACCGCACTTTCAGTTTTCTCTCTTGTCAGTAATTCTGGGGGGCCCAGTCTCAAGATTGATTCCAAGGTTCACCATTATTTTGGGTGTAGCAGATTTTATTCATTATCCAACCCAGTTAATCCATTCCTCCTCTGGGCGGTCCTTAAAAGGTTGCCCTGTTTATTGCCAGAGAAGACTGAAATTGATCCTCCATTCTCTTTGCGCACTCAGATCCTATCGATCAAATTCTTTCTGCCATGGCTGAAGATGTCTAGGTGCCAAGATCAAAACCTTTTTTGTAGGTGAAGTAAGATTTACTCCTAGAGAGGTTAGTCTTATTCCTATGCATGAATTAAACATACATGCAAATCTTTGCTTTAGGTCTCACCAGACAATTAACCCTATGCCTAGCCTTGATTTCAGCACCCTACATGGAGTAAGTTTCAGGAATTTACTCCATCACTTTTGATAGTAAGAGTTATGTGGTCCAATTATCTTTAGTTCCTTTAGCAAATGTTCTAGCATAAGTCATTATTAAAGTCATTCACACTTGAACTCCAAATTGCTTGGCAGCAAAGAACTCTTTCCCTGTAAAAGAACAACTCTCACACTCCTAGTCAGCATGTGTTAGTCATGAAGTGATTACCCTGATTATACAAAGCTCTTTAAATCTGATCATGAATTCGTCTTTTAACTGACACTGTTGTGGTTCTCTTGTCCTTCTTTCTCGGCTCCCTTCCATCTGCTCCCCCCCCCCCTCCCCCTCCACGGCTACCACTTCTCTACAGCTTGCTCTCTGAATTCTTTCTGAGATATTACTGCAATTCTTAATGATTTGGCTAAACTGCCCAACAAAAGGTGCTTCTTAAAGTAGATAAATTCATCAAAAAAGCAGGTTTGACCAACAACCCTTTGATGGGAAAGATGCTATATACAAACAGGTGATACACGCCTTTGAGAGTTTGGAGATGAAGAAAACAGATATGTACCAGCTTAAAAGTGAAAACAATGGCCAGTGAACTTAGTGGGGATTTAAATAACCTACTCAAAAGAAAGAAGCAAAAGAATCTAAAAAGGGAAAATGTAAAGGACAAGAAAAAAACTAAAAAGACAAATGAATAAAGATTAATAGCTCTCTGACCTCCCGGCGCAAAAGCAAGTTGAGGGAGGTACAATAAGCTTTTCTTAAAGGGCCCAAGCAGTTCTTGTCAAGACTCTGCAAATGCAAAAATTGAGAAAAAGACATCATAAAGTATTTAAACAATGCTAAAATTCTACAAGTCGAACCAATCTGACCTTCAAATGCTGCAAGAGACGAGCATATGTCCTGCACTTGTATCGGAGATCAGCATGGTCAGGCCTTTTCAATTGCCCATGCTGTTTATTCATATTATCAGCAGTCTTTAAGTGACTATTTATAGAAATATCATGACTATTAATTCAAGTAAACTGATTTGTATACCTGAGAAAAGTAACTCTTATCACTCATCAAATCCACCAAACTGGAAAAATAGTTTCTCAAGAATTCAGATGCTCTTCTAACAACTGTCGTTTTTAACTTGTCAACTTCAGCTCGTTTTTCTTTCACCTGTAAGAGATTCAGGGACATTGTCACAACTAAAAGTTACTGCAGCTTTTACAAGCAATGTATTAATTTTAGTTAAGTAACTTTCTCTGTACAAGTGCAGAGATGACCCAATGCCTATGTGACGAGTGCTAGAATAGCAAAGGCAGGACAACTTGGTTTCACTTCATTCAGTCAATAAGCAAACAGAATGTAATAGGACATCTCAATTTCCACATTTTCCTGTCCAGATTCAGTATAGAACATAGGCCCAAAACAACTTGCAGGAACTTGAATCCAACACTATCCAGACTCATGACTGTCTATTTTGCAATATACCAGGTCAAACGATTTATTTACTCAAATCACTTTATAGGAACCAGTCATTCAAGCCATGAACGGAAAAATTTGTACTTACCTTAACATATGCATGCATACCTATATTAGCCTTGTCTGCCTACATTACATGCTGAAGCACAATAACAAAAAGGAAGCAAAAAGAAAAGGACATAAAGGAATAAGCAAGTGGACATACAGCTCTCATGTTTGAGTAGCTAGGATCCAAGTTAGGCGATTCAAGGCCATGTAGAGCATTAGTTAGCCACTCACATGCCTCAATGTTGTGAGGCATTCTTCCCTCATCAAATGAACCACCTGTTAAACATGCTGCATACTACAAACCAAGAATGAAGAAGTGAAGAAAATAAAATTATTAGATGGCAGCACGACCCAGCTCCAAGAATGAAAGAGAAAAACCTCAGAAGGGATACATAGTCTCTCAAGAAGCTTATCAAGTTCCTCAATCAATGCCTTGTTGTTTACTGACTGCATTTCCAGCTTGTTGTTGCGGGTTTCTATCTGCATATTATGAAAGAACCAATACTGCATTAGCAAAGGAGGTCTACATTCAAATAATATTTATATCATGAAATCGACTCAATCATCAGATTATAAGTTCATAATCCTAGCCCATTCCCACTTTAGGCGGAACAGATCTACTAATTCTTTGATTTAAGTTAGTAAGAGGGATATTGAACTAAGAAAGTCCCTAGAAGCTAAAAAACCCTTCAAAATTCTTCTTTTTAAACTGGTAACAGCATATTCATCAACATAAAATTATATGCTGGGTCCAAACTTACAAAAAAAAAAAGAGTTCTATTGTCCTTTTCTACTTACAATGACCCCAAAAACTTAAATAGACTCTAATTCTACCACAAAAAAATCTTCACCAGAAATGAAAAGACAAAATACATTGAAGCCTAATCTTCTATAATAAACTATGATTTTCTTCAAAACATCTAGCATTCCTTTCTCTCCATACAGTCCACCAGATGTTGGCTGGGACAGCCTTCCACCATTTCTTGTTGCTTACAGTTCTCCCTTCATTGTTCCAGCATCTTATTAGGTCCACAGTACTCCTTGGCACCCATTTTACTTTCCACAGGGCCAAAACAGTTGCCATAATTGGCCAGTCACTTTACAATGCAAAAATAAGTGACTATTATCTTCTTGAGCTCCATCGCAAAGGAAACACCTGGAGCTCATTTGCCAGCCTATTCCTTGCAAAATCTCATGATTAGGCATGTTTTTTTGGCTACTAGACAACTAAAGCATGACACTTTGAAGGGAGTTATGACTTTCCAAATCTGATCTAAAGCCACTCCTCCTGATGGCTTCATCTATTGTTCAGCCATCTGTAAGCCACATTTACTGTGAATCCCAACTTGCTATCTCCTTTCCATTTGAGCAGATCTAACGCTTCATTAGTCCCTTCAAAGGAGTCTTAAGGATTTTGTAAGCTCTGCTACCCTGTCAAAATCCCAATTATTTAGAGCTCTCCTGAAATTCAGATTCCAGCCTTGTTGCTTCCAAGCCTTGTGAAAAAGTTTGGTGTGTCAGCCAGTGTGTGGAATTCTGGAAACATGACCCTGAGTGGACCATGTCCCAGCCAGTTATCATCCCAAAATCAAATCTTCCTTCCATCTCCCACCTTATAGCCTGTGTTTATTTAAACTCCTCCCATAGGTTCCTGATTGTTCTCCAGTTGCTTACACCATAAGTTTGCCTAGCGATTTCTGTACACCAACTGTCTCCTTGCCCATATTTCGGTAGATGGCATTTCTCCAAAGAGCTTGGTCTTCTATGTTGTACCTCCACGACCACTCTAGTAAAAGACTCTTATTATGTATCTTGAGATTTCTAATGCAAAAAATGAACATAGTACCTAAAAGCCAACTTTTAGGTACACTACCAAAGCCCCATCCTTTTTGGTCTTCATTATAGAACTCCACCACCACCAACATACCCAGTATAATCCCACCAGGTGGGATCTGGAGAGGGTAGAGTGTACGCAGACCTTATCTTTACCTTGTGATGGTAAGGAGGCTATTTTCGATAGAAGGACGGATACAACACAAGGACTTCCCAGGGGTCACCCTCCCTAGTACTATTCTCTTCCAAGCACACTTAACTTTGGAGTTCTAATGAAATCCGGTGCGTTAGTGCTGGTATGAGAATACTGTGTCTTTGTTCTCTACCACAGAAAGTTCCTAATGAGTTTGTCCAACCTTTTCTCCACCTTTGATGGAATGGGGAATCGGACAATCACATGCTAAAACTTCAATATTTTCCACCTCATTGATCGGGAAAAGTAGACTTTTCCCCTAATTGATGTGCAACCTAACAACACTTTCAAAAAGCACTAAAATCAGTCTTATGTGTCTAAATTGTTCCTCATTTGCTTCACAGAACACAATAGTATCATCAACATACAAAAGGTGGGTGATTTCATTTCCATATTGTCATGTGACCTGCTCTTCACGGAGAAACCTTTCACCCATCCATTAAGAGATGCTCTCTTTAACATTGAGTTCAAACCCTTTATAGCCAATCGAAATAGAAAGGGTGATAAAAGATCCCTCTGCCTTAGTCCCCTTTGAGATGGAAAAAGCCTTCAGGATTCTCACTTATCCACACTTAGAATCTAACTATGCTTATACACAATAGAATCCACCTGATCTACTTTCTTCCAAAGCCCGTGTTTTTCTATATATTAGATAGGGATCCCCAGTTAACATGATCAAAAGATTTTTCTATGACCCACTTACATAGAATATCAGGAGTCTGTCCCTTCTCCCTTCTCCCTTCTCCCTTCTCCCTTCTGTCCAGAATCTACACATTCATTTGCAATAATAGCAGCATCCATAATTTGTCTCCCTCTTATGAAAGCCATTTGTTGCTTATCAACCAGTTTGTATACCATTGTCTTCAATCTTTCAACGAGTAGTTTGGAAATTATTTTGTACACGCTCCCAATATCAAATTTTTGGTAACATTCTTCTTGGTAATCAACACCACAAAAGTTGCATTGAAGCACTTTTCAAAGTACTCTTGAGCATGAAAGTTCTTCACAGTACTAATGATGTCATTCTTATGAAAGCATGAGCAAGCTGCAAGGAATCTCATGGTATACCATCAAGGCCTGGAGGCCCTACCTTTGGCACACATTAGAATACAATCTAGCACCTCCTGCTCCTCAAAGTCTCTCTTCGGCCAAGTTTGTTCCTCTCCTGTAATGCTAGGACTTCCTATCAAGTTGAAATGTGGCCTCCACTGCTCCGTTTCTGAATTCAATTTTGATAGAAAGCTAATGCTTACTCTTTGATTACCATGGGTTTTGTGATCTCTCCATTTACTTCTAGCATATCAATATGATTGAACCTTTTGAACCATTTGTGTGCATTTTCTATTCTATGGAAGAATTTGGTATTCTTATCCCCTTTTCCTGCCATGCACTCTAGATCTCCACCTCCAAGCACTTTCTTCAGGTTTTGCAATCTCATCAAATTCCATCACCAAATTTACTTTTTGAACTAATTCATCATCTGTCAGTTTCCTATGTTCTTGAGCTTTGTCCAGCTGATCCACCTCCTCCATAATATTAGTTTTCCTTCTGCCAAGATTCCCATAAGTAGTTGAATTTCATTTCTTAGAGCCTTGAATTCACATGTTCAGCTTGGTTGCCAAAATGTAGTCAGATCTGCACTGAAGGACTTCCACCATTCTTTGACCTTCTCTTTAAACCCCTCTACTTCTGGCCACCAATTCTCAAACTTGAAACATCCCTTATTGCTTTCCTACTCTCCGCATTGTAGTAAAATAGGATAGTGGTCAGACACTAATTTGGGCAATGTTGATTGTTTCATATTGTTGAAAGCTTCATCTCATTCAGTAGATACTAGGAACCTGTGTTGTTTCCCCTGTCCCAAGTGTAATTTCCCCCATTTAGAGGAAGATCAATCAGCTCCAATTCTCCAATTAAATCTGAAAAATCGTCATGGCCTTGTTCATTCTACTACAACCCTTTCTTTCATTTGGATATCTCGTTGTGTTGAAATCTCCACAAACCACTCATGGACCATTGCATACTGATATTTGGCACAAATATCTATGTTTTGCGTCACTTTACCCCCTTGTTCTTAGCATTTAAATCGTCTTAACTATAATGAAATCGTTGTATTCGGATTTATGTTGGTATGTTGGTATGTTTCTCATGAATTCATTCGTCGTTCTTCGAATCATGAGTAGCTAAACTTTTCTTTTCAAGGGTTATGACAAAGATATGAAAGTTAGTTTAATAATAGTCTTTGCTTATTAGATTTCAATATTGCGTTACTTATTTATGCTAGAGCTTAATTGTTTAATTACTTGATCACTAATTAGACACTATTTGTGGCGTGTAAATTGAACTAGGGATAGGGAATTTGCATGCGTAATAAGAATAAATAGAGTTTGTTCGTATTAATACGTTTCGCTAACGAGGACAGAAAATATACCTTTTATCCTTGCTTAATTGAATACGGAGATATAAATGTGTTCTTGTTATTTTCTGGCGACCATAAAGATATAAGCGTTACAGTAGCATCTACAAGCTTGTGAGCAACTCGGAAGATACTCATAAAGTTAACATCAACCCGTCAACTAGTAACCCAGGAAATGGAATAAGCAGAACTATAGGAAGACTTCACTGGATTGTCGAAAGTCATGACCCTGAATTCCATTCTCATCTGATAAATCTTACAATCTTCGTCACAATTGTCTCAGTCACAAAATACTCAGTTTAATTTATTTCTTTCAGTCATAGTTAGTACCAACAAAACAATTTTGATTTTTACTCCCTTGAATAGGTATGAAAGAATTTGTATTAGTTGAGCAGTAGAAAGCCCAAGTCTTTGTGGGTACGATATCTGCACTTCAAAATCATATATTACTTGTCGACCGCGTATACTTGCGTATGCATTTGGGAGCAATAAGTTTTTGGCGCCATTGCCTGAGACTTAGAAAAATTTACTGTTTTTCGAGTTTGAATTATATTTGCTCTATTCAAGTTTTTACTCTTTGGTTTGTTTTGTGCATCTTAGGAGACTGCTACGTTTTATGCCAAACACTCGGAGTTAGGGAAAACCATTGGTTAACTTTGATCCCGTAATCGATATATCTTTTCACAAAGCAAACAAACTGGCTAAAGAGGTTCCTCCTGAATTAGTAGAAAACCGAGAACTTGCAGTGGTAGTGATGGCACAACAACGGATTCCTGTGTTAAATTATGCTAGGCCCAACCTAGAGAATGCATCGAAGGCTATCGTTAAGCCTGACATCACAGGGAATTTAGAGCTGAAAGAAGGTACATTGCGGCTGGTGCAGAATATGTGCCAGTACATAGGTAAGACACATGAAGACCCACATAAGCACTTGTTGGAGTTAGTCAAACTGAGCGAAAATTTTCACTATCAGAATGTTTCCTACAAATATGTGAAGTTAACATTGTTCCCTTTCTCATTGATCGAAGAGGAAAAAGAATGGTTGCAGAATAAGTCGGTTGGCACCATTACTTCTCGGGAAATCTTGTCCAACCGTTTCCTCGACAATTTTTTCCCTTCTAGGAAAACGAAAGAGTTGAGAGGGAGAATCGCTAGTTTCACTTAGACAGAAGGTAAGGAGTTACCACAAGCATGGGAGAGTACAAAAGCTACTTGAGAGATTGCCCACATCATAGATTTCTGAAGGAGTTAGTTGCACGCACCTTTACTGAGGGCATTCGACATGATTCTAAAGCATTGTTGAATGCTACTGCTCAGGGTCAGATTTTGGCGAAAATATTTGAAAAAATGAATGCACTCTTAAATTTGATGTATGCAGGTAGTCAATCTTATGCAGATATAGGCCTTTCAAGGGTCTCTCAGAAAGCTGATGGGGTACTTCAAGTAGATGAGTTGACAGCACTTCGCGCAGAAGTGAGCCAGATTGTCCACGCCGTTAATAGATTAGTTAATGCTCTAACCCCTAATCCAGTGCAGCAGGTACGAGTTTCTTGTGAGGTTTGTGGTGATCAGCATGCTTACGTGAATTGTCTGCAGAATCCAGAGTCTATCTACTGTGTGGGGCAACAAAATAGTGGATATGGCAACCAGGGTCATCAATTTAGCAACAACTACAATCTGAACCACCGTAATCATCTGAATCTCTCTTACGGGTGGAAATCAAAATAATCAGAGGCCCTATAATAATAATTTTCAGCAACCTCAGATGCAGCAACCAAGCGCATCCATAGAGGATTTTCTAAGACAGTTTATGGAAAAGCAAGATAAGATGAATACCAAGGTGTAAAAATCCATTCATGAGTTAGAACGTCAGATGGGGCAGATGGCAGTTTCGTTGAATGTCAGACCTCATGTACTCTTCCAAGCAACACTAAGAAGAATCCGAAAGAGCAATGTCATGCCGTATCGTTGAGGTTAGAGGAAGTCCCACCAAAGAACAAGAAAGTGACTGATGAATTAATTGCTGCTAGGAGGACAGAGGCAGAACAGAAAAGTTAAGAAAGCAGCAGAGCAACCGAAAGTTGTGGTAATCAAACCACCCCCACCGTGTCCATAGAGATTCCAAAAGCAGACTCAGTTTGTAGGAAGTTTCTTGAAATCTTGAAGCGGGTACATATCAACATCCCCTTGGTGGAACTCTTACAAGAAGTTCCAAAATATGATAAGTACATCAACGACATTATTGCAAATAAAAAGACTAACAGAGTTTGAAACGGTGGCACTTACTGAGGAGTGCAGTTCGAGAGTGAGGAGTAAAATTCCTCCAAAGTTGAAAGATCCCGGCAGTTTCACTATTTCGATAAAAATTGGGAACTTTGAGGTGGGACTTGCACTATGTGATTTGGGAGCTAGTATCAATTTGATGCGCACTTCCGTGTTCAAAACGTTGAGATTGGGTGAGCCAAGACCAACGACTGTGACCTTGCAGCTTGCTGATAGATCTTTGGCCTACTCGAATGGTATAATTGAGAGATGTGCTCGTAAGGGTGGGGCCTTTCATTCTCCCCGTGGACTTCATTATTCTTGATTATGAGGCTGACAAACAGGTGCCCATTATTCATAGGAGAGGATTTCTGGATACAGCTGATGCTATTATTCAAGTCCGAGAGGGCAAGATGACCATGATAGTAAATGGGCAAGAGGCAACGTTTGATGTGTTCAAAGCTACCAAATTGCCTGCACATTATGAGGAGTTGATCATGATTACTGTGGTAGAATCTGAGATGTCATCCATGGAGCTAGATCACTTTCTAGCTAGTAGAGACCCGTTGGAGAGAGCACTAGTATATGGTGGAGACTTGGTGGAGGATGAGGCAGTCGAGGAGTGTCTTCATATTCTTGGCATTTCTTGTAACTTTGTGCAAAGAGATAGACCGTTCGAGGAGCTTGACAGGCCAGCTACTTGGAAGAAACCAAAACCCTCCATTGAGGAGCCACCGGTTCTTGAACTTAAACCCTTACCTTCTCATCTTCGTTATGCTTATTTAGGCAGTGATAACACACTGCCTGTGATCCTCTCTGCATTTTTGTCTGGTGTAGGTTGAGTGTGTGCTACTAGTGTTGAGAGACAGAATAAGAGCTCTTGGATGGTCCATAGCAGACATCCGAGGGATCAGCAGTGCATTTTGCATGCACAAGATACTAATGGAGGAAGAAAAAAGGGTGCCTAGCATTGAACATCAACGGAGGTTGAACCCGATCATGAAAGAGATAGTGAAATAGGAGTTGATTAAGTGGCTAGATGATAGCATTATATATCCTATCTCTGACAGTAATTGGGTGAGCCCTGTGCAATGTGTCCCGAAGAAAGAGAGCATGACAGTTGTGGAGAATGAGAAGGGCGAACTTGTACCTCAAAGAACGGTAACTGGTTGGAGAATTTGTATTGATTATCGCAAGCTGAACAATTATCCCAATTCGTTTGGGATTTGGTTTCCTTAATTTAGATTATTGCCCTAGGCTATAAATAGACGCTTTTATTATTAGAGACGTGTGTTGGGATTTATTCTAAGACTTGTAAGCCGCCTTCTCTCATTCTTGTTGTCTTTACTTTATTTTTCTTCATAGAACCGTAGTTTTTCTCATGAATTCACTCGTCGTTCTTCGAATCATGAGTAGCTAAACTTCTCTTTTCTAGGGTTATGGAAAAGATATGAAAGTTAGTTTAATGATAGTCTTTGCTTATTAGATTTCCAATATTGGGTTATTTATTTATTCTTGAGCTTAATTGTTTAATTGCTTGATCTCTACTTAGACATTATATGTGGCGTGTAAATTGAACTAGGGATGGGGAATTTGCATGCGTAATAAGAATAAATAGAGCTTATTCATATTAGTCTCGCTAATGAGGACATAAAATATACCCTTTAGCCTTGCTTAGTTGAATACGGAGATATAAATGTGTTCTTGTTATTTTCTGGCGACCATAAAGATATAGGCATTACAGTAGCATCTACAAGCTTGTGAGCAACTCGGAAGATACACATAAAGTTAATATCAACCCGTCAATTAGTAACCCAGGAAATTGAATAAGCAGAACTATCGGAAAACTTAACTGGATTGTTGAAAGTCATGACCCTGAATTCCATTCTCATCTGATAAATCTTACAGTCTTCGTCGCAATTGTCTCAATCACAAAATACTTAGTTTTATTTATTTCTTTCATTCATAGTTAGTTCCAACAAAACAATTTTGATTTTTACTCCCTTGAATAGGTATGAAAGAATTTGGATTAGTTGAGCAGTAGAAAGCCTAAGTCTCTGTGGGTACGATATCTGGACTTCAAAATCATATATTACTTTTCGACCGCGTATACTTGCGTGTGCGTTTGGGAGCAACACATACTCATCTAGTGGCTACTAGTTTCCACTGAAGGTCTTTTCTTTCAATTGTATTAGTTGAACCATACATCCATGTTACATGCCAGCTGAAATTATGGTTGTTGTCATGTAACCTACAAGCAATGCTCTACTCCCCATTGTTTACCATATTTCCTTCTAATCTTCTCGTCCCACAACACTAGGATACAACCCCTACTACCACTAGCTTCAAGATAGACATAATCCACCCACCTATTCCCCCATATTTGTCTGACTTGTTGAATATCTACAGCCTCCATTTTAGTTTCTTGTAGGACAACTAAATCATCTCTCCATTTTGTAGTAGTGATTTCACCAATTCCCTTTTCCTGATATCATTTAGAACCCTGACATTCCATGAGATGATCTTTAGAATCATTGATCCACCATGAAAGTGATTTTTCCCTGCTTCTTGGCTCACCACCCTTGTATTTGACTCCAAATTTCAATGTTTGTACCTCTTTTTGACCTCGGTTTTGGGGTAAAACAGATGCCAAAACTTTTCCCCAAGTATCTTCCTTCTCCCGTTTCGAAGATTTGCATCCCTATAACCTTGCTCCAGGTAGAGCCTGACCATCTCCTAACATCAGCCTCCATTGGAGTTTGTGTCCAGAGTCCCTCAAAGGATCCCACCAAGCATCTGCCCATTAGATCTTTCTCATTTGTTGCATTTGCTCGCGTAACTCTTAAAGAGTTACTGCCCATTACTTCCACCCTCTGTTCCTCACTGGCTGCTGTCCACCTACTCGTGTTGACAGTGTCTGCAAAGGAGAACCTTTTGCTTGTAATCTGTAGTTCCTTTGTAATAAATGTTCTTTCTATTAATGAAAGCTTCTATTTTTGTTGTGAGCCTGTCCCATCCTGCATTGAATTTGATTTCTGGAATAACAATACCTGATCTTCTGCCTGCCTGTATTGCTATAATGCTAAAGAATCTCCCATAATTGTTAAACTTCAAGGAGCAAAAAAAAAATCGCCAGGTAGTCCCTTATTTTCCATCTTTTGGAGATATCTTCTTCATTCCCCCCAGTCGTACCATACCTCTGATGATGTTTGTTCCTCTGTAATGTCGTATGATTTGTCCCCCCACAATGAAGTAGATCTTGTTTTTCATTGTCTTTACGCAACCACTGATGAATGATTAAGGAAAAACAAGTTTTTCTGTCGCTGGAAAAGCTCTTCCTTGATCTGAGAACTGACTTCGTGCCTGGGAGCATTTTTCCCTGATTGCCAGCTTTGGATCCTTCAAAATTCTTGACACACTCGTGGCGGTCCGACATGATTTGGATGTGGGTGTGGGTGTGGATCCGCACCATATTTGGTCAACCTAACTTGGGTACTATGACAACACCTATGACCAAGAACTACAGGTTGATTGGGTGTTTGACTTGAATTTTGTTTTATATCATATATTATAGATACATATATTCACATAAAGTACTAGAACACCGTGCTATTATTCGAGTAACTTCCGTATAAAATATTAGCTGTTCACAAAGAATTTAATCATACTAGTTTTAATTTAAGAACTTCAATCAATTGTCTAAATATAGACTTATTTATGTTGCAATATACATTTCTTGACTGTATCTTGACACCCGTACCCATAATCCTAACCATACCCCGAATCCTAAGATTAAAAATACTAATACTAATATCAATTTATAGTTACATAATAGTCATTTTTATTAACTTAATTAACAATAATGAATTTAAATCACTTAAAATCTCCTGACACTTTTTTGGACTCTGTTAACTCCCTATCTTTTGCATATGGCACATCTTCTTGATGCCATCAATGATATCACTTCATGAAAAAACAATAATAGATTTAAATCACCTTGGTAATCCAAAAATAAGTATTCTTCAACAATCTTGAATAACTAATTGGCATATACTATTCTTATATACTTATTGGTCATATCCGAGCACCCCCATCCATCCAATCCCTATCCCTGAGTCCTAAAACTTATGAGATGACGAATTCGACCTCTAGATCGGCATATCTGATGCCCACACCAGTATCCGAGGTACCTAGCAAATAATAGAGTTCTGACATTCTAATACGATTGAAGATATATGTATTGTGAAAAACTTGGTCTTGTAGCAATTACAAGCTAGAACCATTCTGATATATATAAAGAAAGATCACCTCCATCCTATTTGTAATAATATACAAAAAGGTCACTTTTCTGCTACCACTGGAGTTATTGCTAATTCAGACAAATCTAGTATCTTCATAGCAGGAGTGGATGAAGAAGCCAAGGAGAGATTACTAGAGATCACTGGTTTTTCTCTGGGAGCTTTCCCTATCAGGTACTTGGGATTACCACTGTCACCAAAAAAGTGGAATAGGCTGGATTGTCACCAACTGAGTTTGAAGATCACACAAAAGATAAGAGCCACCGCTACAAGACACTTATCATATGCAGGCAAGCTTCAGGTGGTCAACTCTGTCCTGTTTTCTCTTCACAATTTCTGGCGGTCTGTATTTGTGCTTCCTCGGAGTGTGTTGAAGGATGTAGATAGGAAATGCAGAGAATTTTTGTGGGGAAGTACTATGGAAAAAAGGAATGTTTCTTTAGTAGCATGGGAAAGGGGGTGCCAACCAAAGAAGTCTGGTGGATTATATATTAGGGTTAGTAAAATGTGGAACTTAGCTGCTGTAGGTAAATTAACATGGATGTTGTTGAACCAGAAGGAAGCTCTGTGGGTGAAGTGGGTCCATGGAGTGTATATGAAAGCAGGTGAAAAT
Source organism: Anisodus acutangulus (assembly GCA_029783415.1). NCBI lineage: Eukaryota > Viridiplantae > Streptophyta > Magnoliopsida > Solanales > Solanaceae > Anisodus > Anisodus acutangulus. The sequence goes on from CM056508.1 coordinate 25,628,566, forward strand.
TTCTGGAACCATGTTCCTCCAGCATAATGAAACTGGGGATGTCAAACTGGTATACTGGTGATAATTACCCCTCTAACACCTGTGAGATATTCAGTCACAGAGTTATATTTCCCTGTTAGAGACTATATTCCACCACTGGATATTGCTGATCTAATATGGACTAAGATAGCACAACCTAAGAACAGATTTATTGTGAGGTTGGTAATGCAGGAAAAGCTGTTAACAAAAAGGAGAATGTTGAGTATAGGGTTGCAGTGTGATAGTACTTGCTGTGTACGACAAGTATTAGAATATGATCACCATTTGTTTGTTACATGTCATTGGTCCAGGGAAATATGGAGCAGTATATTCAGTTGGTTGGGGATTCAGTTCACACAAGCTACAGTGAAGGAGAATATACAATGGATCAAACAAAGGCATTGGAAGAGATTCAAGAAGGAAATTGTAGCAGCAATATATGGGGCAGGGGTGTACCTGATATGGCAAGCAAGAAACTGGAAAATCTTCAAAGATGTCACAATGCAGCATCATCAGGTGGTGCAGCAGATCCAATTCAGTATACGAGCTAGAGTAGTTTTGTTTAGTAACTCTAAAGAGGCCAGGAAACGTAAATATTTTGTTGAGCAAGTTTGTAGGTAGTGATGGAGGTCTATCTTTCTTAGCACCCTTCCTAGAAGGTGGTTAAGAGGATGGATGCTCTATGGGTGATTTAGTTGACTTTATCCCTCAGTTTTTGATGTGTTGAACTTTGTAGTTTGTTTGTGGTAATAATATTTACAGTTTATTGCCAAAAAATATACAAAAAGGTCACACTTCTGCATATGCAAACTCGGTTTGAATCAGGAAGGGATTCATATTCCTTTTTGATTAATTAGCTACTACAGTGTTAAAATCCATGAGTTCTGGAAAGGAACTATAAACAATTTTTTATGGTGGAAGCACAAAGAATTGAAAGAACTATAATTCAAAATCAAGTTTCACATTCAAGTGATTGGCCAATTAAATATATGAATCAATCAACTAGGATTAAACAGAAGCAGCTATGCAGAAATTCTTACTGATTCAATGTCTTCTCTCATGTGTCTAAGTTTTACATTAAAGATTCCCAACCATTCATCCATATCTTCAACACAGTTGGTGGCCGATTCAAGTCCATGCAAGACCTGTAGGACCAAAATTTTAGACAGAGAAGCATAAGTTTATCTTTATTTAAAATATGGAATGGTCACCGCATCTTGTTTTGATCAGGTAAATAGTTTTATTTACAAAAAGAGGGGAAACCCCCCAACCGTAGATATGAAGTATATGACAATGAAAAATTAGTTCTCATTAATAGATACAGTACTACTAAAGAGTGAAAATATGATCTCAAACTAGTAAGAGAGGAAAACGAAAAAGAAAAAAAAATACACCTACTATGTGGACCAATTCTTCTTTGTCTTGATACTACATTTCACAAAAAGAAGAGAACCTACAACAAAAATATGGTTCTCAACAACCTAGACCAAATCCTCTATACAAAGAGGCACCTCATGGGTATATCAAAACGAAACTATAGAGAATAAACTATTTTTCAGCTTTACATAGTCTTGGGCAACCCCTTCAGAGGCTCTCCTATTCCTCTCAATCCAAAATAACCACATGATGGTCGCCGCATCTTACCAAAGGCAAAATATAAATGTTACACATAATCAAGTGTGAGAGCGTACATATCAGGGAAATGGTAGGAAGCTGAATCTAAGGAACAGAGAACAAGGGAAACTTTGCCTGCGCTCTTGGCAATGAAGAAGTTCATAATGAACGAGCCGAATAGTCTTATCAAAGAAAAAGGCTATCAATTGTCATAAAGAGGAAAACTGTAGCAACTCCTGAAAATAGAAACCAAACTCTGCTCTGAGATTGGCATCAAAGGATTAAGAACTCTTCACAAAAGTGTGGGTCACCTCATCTATTAATGGCTCACTCTCCAAAATGGCATGCACATTAGCAGCTTCCAAAGCTTGAAGCTCTCGCTTCAGCCGCTCAGAGAATGCCTCAGCTTCGCCAATACCCATTACATAACTGTAGGAATTTGAAAACCAAAATCAGGAAATGAACCAAAATAGTGCTACGGTGAAACAAAGGGCTTGTCGATTAAAAAGAGCACAACAACTTGGTAAGAAACTTTAAACGATACCCATTACATAACTGTAGGAATTTGAAAACCAAAATAGTGCTACGGTGAAACAAAGGGCTTGTCGATTAAAAACAGCACAACAACTTGGTAAGAAACTTTAAATCAGGGAGAACACAGTACAAACTAAGTGTCCTAATAGTGCTGTCTACAACAACTTACATTCTCCAACTAAGAAAACCAACGATAGCCAACATGGTTATTTAGAATATTTTAATTGATTCTTTAAACCCATGTTGTGCAATATCAGACTCAGCATTAGATGCCTAATCAAGGTTGAAAAAGTGCCTAACTAGACTTAAAAGTATATGGTCTTGTATACATATAATAGATGAAGAGGTGTTTCAAATAAATAAAAGTAGATGATTCTTCAATTCTCCATAGCATGGAGAGCGCAAAGGTATTGCGAGGTAATTTTTATCAGCAACTAGCTTGCCTATACAAGATAAGTTCAGCAGTAAAGCCTTTTGCAGGTTAAACCAACCAAAATGTAGGTTTACTTTAGACACAAAATTCGGGAAAAAGTACTGGCATATGAACTACTACATACTTTTGTAAATTCAGCAAGAAGTTAAGGTAGCCAGACCAATTGTAACCACAAGATTACACGCTTAATTTACAACTCTGAAGTCTTGTATTCGTTGTCATATACACACTTTGTAACCAAAACTTCAGCTGTTTGTACTCGTCTCCGCTCTTCAGCAATCAGCAATCTTCAGGAACTGTTTCCTAATTATTTCAAGACAAAACTGAACCTACCATAAACTTTAAGTCTAGTAATTAATACAATGATTAGACATGGGTTCGCTGCTTGCACAGTATTTCAGATTAGACTGGTAGTCACCATTAGTCTTAAAGCATGAGAGCGCATGGAGGGCACCAGAAAAAAACAAGGTAGATAGTTATTTCTATTCAGAAATAAAAGAGTGCTTTAAGACAGGTTTCTCAATCCTTATTCCACTTAAGATTGTGCCCAGGTGTCCAACTTGAAATTTTGTAAATCTCCTCACCTAAAAGAACGTAAGCTGTCTTTTGAAGTAGGTAACACTCCTGCAGCCCTTAGTTCTACAATACTAGCCAGTTCCCTCTATGACATGATAAAGTCGTGGCAAAAGGTCAACTTAAATGAAGCAGACATAAGCAGTTCAGATTTCGGGCAAAAATAGGCACAATGCAATGTCGAGAGAAGTGGAATAGATATTACATACGTTCCTAAAAGAGCCTCCATGTCCTCTTCCTCTGCTTGAGATACAAGTTCTCTTTCAACGGTTACTGTCATTTCACCTTCTTCTGCTACAGCAGGGATAGACCCATCTTGAGGATTAGCCTGTTGCTTGGTACTTGCTGGAGTATTTTCCTGCATTAGATCTATATAAATTAGAATTACATAAAATACATCAAGCAACAGCTTTTATTTTAGTTCCTGTTTAGAAACATACCATCACTATTTCTAATGTCAACAGGTAAGTGTTTCTCTTCAATTAAATAGTGAATGTACATATGACCTTCAAAGACATTCTAACTGAAGAAACAAGAGAAAAAGTGAGAACACTTCAGTTATAGTAACGAACGACTATTTGCTTTACCATTATATGTTATTGCAGTTTCCTTCTTTAACTAGTAGAGAGTTTCCAAACGCGTATTTTATAAGAGAACATAAATGACTCTGGATCCTTAAGCAAGATTAATACAGAGTTTCCTACATGCTTGCTGCATGTAAGGGTACTAACAGACAAAACTGTAACATTTGAACTTTAAAGGGCACAACAGGCAAAAGGTTGTTCCAGGTGTAGTGACCTTTCGCAAAGACTTCCCCATCCATTTCACCGTTAAAAGACCTCTTTCTTTAGAGAAGAAACTATAATTCTCAACTTTAACACACATTTGTGATCTTCCTTTAAAGATTATTACAGGTATAGGCACAAGAGCAAAAGATAACTAGCTTTACCAATATATGTAACTGATAGTATATATCAGAAGGAAAAAAATTGACACTAACAAAGTCCATCTTCAGCAACTAGACAATACAATTGTATACTTCATAAGAAAACGGGAATGATCTTATTTTCTCTCATCAAAAAGAAGAAACAAAAGGAATGACTATATTATCTATCACATCATTCAAATGCTTATTGTGCAGTTGAAATCCGGGGGAGCGGGGGAGCGGGGGGAGGCAGTACTAATTAACAAAATCGGAAACATTTGGGATTTTAACAGGGAGACAAGAGGTAAGAAGTTGATCAATGCCACCACTTAGGTCGCTCTGGTTCGTGAACAGGATAAAGTGGGATTGAAGTTTCACTCATATAATCATGGCATTGGGAATAAACAAAAATACTGGTATCTCAAGTTTTGTATATACAAAATTGAAGGTGGATTGAATTTGTATTAAAAACATATACTTAGCCTTCATGTATTATGTATTTTATAACAATTCATTCCAAAATAATTTACAATACAAAGAAATTAATGATTAGCCAGAAAATTATTCTTCTAATATACTAAATTAGGCTACCGTACAAAAAATCACAAAAATAAATACTCTTTTTTTTCTAGAAAAAGAGTAGGTGAGTGTGGATTAGTGTTTGGTATGGAGGAAAACATTTTTTCTATTCTGTATGTTTTGTGGGCCGAATTTTTCGGGGAACATTTTCTCTGGAAAACAAGTTTCTTAAAAATTGAGGAAAATGACTTCCCTAGGAGAAATAGGGAAAACAAGCTCAATAAATGGCATTCCACATTGATTGTCTCCTCCCCACCCTCTAACACACCCCACTCTCACCTCCACCCCAATAGCCCCCATCATCACCACCTATAGTGTTTTCTTAAATTATATATAAATGCTTTTGAGACAATATTTGCTTACTTACCAAACACCAGAAAATAAGCTAGAAAATTACTAAAAGGGCAGCCCGGTGCATTAATCTCCCGCTATGCGCGGGGTCCGGGGAAGGGCTAGACCACATGGGTCTATTGTACGCAGCCTTACCTCACATTTTTGCAAGAGGCTGTTTCTACAGCTTGAACCTATGACCTCCTGATCACATGACAGCAACTTTACCAGTTACTCCAAGGCGCTCTCCTTCAAGCTAGAAAATTACTTTTCGAGCAAAATATTTTACAACAAAACATTTCCTTTATATCAAGCACACCCTAACTAGATGGAAAACAAACAATTTGGCAAATGTACAAAAGCACACATTTCTAACTTCTATCAGATCTCATTCCATGAAGATGAGATTTAATGCTCCACAATCCAATCTCATGATCCAAATCAAAACAATTGATAAACTTTTCATATCCCCAATACCACACCCACAATCAACAAACCAAAAACTCCCCTTAAGACTTTTCCAACCATTTCAATGTTGTTGGGTATTTTTGAGATATACCTTCCAAGAACATCTGTTAAAAGAGTAATCATCAACAAGGATGATTTTATGCTAGCCTGATAGAAAAATAAACAGAAAAAAATAGAGATAAAATAACTAGAAAAAATCCTTATGACATAACTACACGAAGCAAGCCAACTTTCAATAGCCAGGGCCTAGGCTATAATATGTTGAAAGATATTGGGCAGAACTTTTATATGCACCTTTGCCCAAAGAGCCATCTCTACCACATCTATGCCAACAACCTTGGGGAGACGACCCAGGACATCCTTACAGATGTTTAGGATGCAAAGCAAAAGGCGATTCCTACAATAGTTTAAAGAAAAGGTCATGGATAAAAGCGCTTACATAAGAAAAGATCTCAGGTATATACACACTCATTATTAAACAAATACCTATCATCAACATTACGCATTGTCCACTGAGGTGGAGTAACACTTTGACTTCTGAGATTATCGAAACCCTGTATGAACAATATCATCAAGAATAAGCTCCAAATATTAGCTGCAGGTGGAATGGAAAACTAATTTTGTTGTGAGTATTACCAGCATGAATGTACACCCACTTGGATCATTAGTTACCAGCTCCACCTTTGAAAGATGCTTAAGCTTGTACAACTTTGCAGGCTACAGGTGCAAGCATAACATTGTTGTCAGCTTAAGCGACGGACTTAGCACAACTTGCTCTAAAGGAAAAGCCCAGCCCAAAATGAAGATTTTGGGAGATGCAATTCGGTTTCCTCTATCTATGAAAGTAAGTAAATTAATCCTTCTTAACAGTTTTATGTTTTATCAGCAAGTTTAGAGATATACAGTTAAATGTTTGATAAAGTATATGTCATGTAACATTTGAGCACTATCCACGGCATAATTAGGACACAGCTTCATGTTAGTAGACAAGCTAAACTAACTTATGAAATTGTTATCTTCATCCTCTACATAATTTGGAGTACTGAAAAAGTACATGAACAGAAGAAGAGAGTTTTAGCGTTAAAAAGATAGATTAGAAATATTTACCTCAAGAACTCCTCCATTAGAATATTTTAAGACACGAAGAAAAGCTTTAGTGCGTTGGCCTTTAGCTTTTGCTGCACAAACCACATGTTATGATTAGAATATTTTAAGACACGAAGAAAAGCTTTAGTGCGTTGGCCTTTAGCTTTTGCTGCACAAACCACATGTTATGATTGTCTACACAAACAAAAATGGCCTATTCTAGTTGACAACACAACTATGCATAGGAGAAAACTCTGAAATTACTGTGGTAGATATAAATGTTACTCCTCCTCCAGAAAGAATGCACTGTTTAGGTTATGAATCTAGGTATCCAAATAAAAGGGAAGCCCGGTGCACTAAACTACCACTATGCACGGGGTCCGGGGAAGGGCCGGACCACAAGGGTCTATTGTAGACCGGTGAGATTATTTTATGAAACATGTTTTGACTAAGTAGTTGACACTTTTGTTCAGAAGAAAGGAACTACTGCCAAAACAGCAACATTTAGTACCAAACAACTTTAGTAAAACACCATGCTCCAAAAAGAATTCTGACTCTCCATGTAATGATTTCGTCAAACGAAACAAGATAGAGACTACCTCACCTCAAATTTGATTCTTAAGATAGAAGATATGATCCACTACTAGACGATATGTTTCTTTTATCATACGAGACAATTGGAAGACTATATTAAGCAAAGCCTAGCTACAATTCACTAAGAAAAATAAGTGCAACATGAGTAAATTCGTTGTGCTCTATCGCCAGAAAAAGTGAAACACAATAACTTCCAAAGACTTTTCCAACTTCAAGTACTATTATTTTCAACTTCACTTCAAATATTCCCCAAACAACTACTAGCAATTGCATAACAATTACGCAAAGCCTCCATATAATCATAAGGCGGAATTCCATCCTGTGACTGGACAGTTAGAATAAACAAAAAAACACTGATGTAACATATCTTTTTTTTCCAATGAACTAAGTTGGAATTTGGAACAGATCACAGTAATGGATTAGAGAAATGGCAGAAAGAGGGAAGGAACAATACAATAGAAAGAATCAATCAATCAAGAAATTAGACCCCACTTCCAAGTTAGTTAGGTGATTCATTTGTATCATTCCGAGATTCAGTCTAACTAGACTTTTTTTACACAGGCGCCATTAGTACAACAACAACAACAACATACCCAGTGAAATCCCACAACGTGGGGTCTAGGAAGGGTAGAGTGTACGCAGACCTTACCTCTACCTTGGTAGGTAGAGCGGCTGTTTCCAAGAGACCCTCGGCTCAAGACAAAAGGAAAAAATCAGCCTTATTTTTTTCCAAATTCCTTTATTTCTTATATAAATATAATAATATCCTTCATAGATTCATTATAATTAGACTATTTTCACATTGGTGTCAGCAGTACAAAAAGAAAAACAATCAATCAACTCGCCTCAATCCAAAATAGTTTACGACAATTATATGTTATATGACAGTGAATGGACATGAAGCTTAAGAAAAAGGGATTTTTTCTTTTAAACTTGTGGTCTAAAACATGACAGACATTTTGATTGCTATAAAGTCATGTCTTTCATACTAAAATGAAAATTTAAAGTTAAATTTTTTCGAAATATAGTAATATGTCATTCTATTTAGATAGACTAAAAAGGAGCATATAAAATAGGGACATAGGGAGTGATATGTATCTTTCAGATATTCATTACTCTCTCTGTCCCAGTTTAAGCTAAGGCTGGCCAGTGGGCCGGGGTGGCCCGGTCCCGCCCCGACACCGCCCTGGTCCCGCCCCGACTCCGACATTTAAAAAAAAAAAAATACGGTACCGGGACTCGAACCGGGACGGGACATGGTCTCGTCCCAACCCATCCAGGCCTGCCCTAGTCCCACCAGGCCCGACCCGGTCCCGGTCCAGCCCGAAACCCCCCCTTTGCACAAATACCGTTGCACCAACGGCCATTTTACATTTTGGCCGTTGTGCAACGGCCATTTTTGGCCTCCCCCTACCCCTTAATATTTATTTTTAACCCATAAGTTATTATATTTACACTTTAACCCAATTTTCCAACTATAAATACCTCATTTTCTCTTCATCTTTCTCACAAATCTTCCTACAATCTCTCAATCTATCTCTCTACAAGTCTACATTGTCTACTAAATATTGAATTTTATTTATTCATTTGGGAGTGAAGTTGGCAACTAGCTTGAGGATCTTTCATCGAGCAAAGTTTCAATTTTCAACCTCTCGATTACACGTCGGCGTTTGGTACATTCATTCCTTCATTAAATTATTATTGTCTGTTTATTTTATTTAGCGCATTTAATTTTATTTACTTTAATTATTTATTAGAATAATTATAATGGAAGAATTTAAACGTATGCTTACGGGTGAGGGTAAGAGTCAGGCTTCTTTTAGTAGGGGAAACAAGGGCAAGGGTACGTTTTCTAGTCATCCTATTTCTAGACAAAATCATATTCCTACACAGGATGATTTTGTTTAAATTTGCACATGAATATCAACAGTATTTACGTTATTCATTATATCATTTTAATGGCAAAGTGGCTATCACTTCTAATATAGGCCGTAGTACTAACGGCCATGATTATTTAACGGTAACCTGTCATTAGATAGATTATAAATGGTCTATGCAAAAACGTATCTTAGCGTATAGATATATAGATGATAGGCACACTGGTACTTTTATTACAGAAAATATTTATCAAGTGTGCGATTATTACGGAATAACTAATAAAATTATGACTATTACATTAGATAACGCTTCTTCCAACAATTATGCTATTACAATTTTAAAAAATAGTTTAACTTCGTCTTTTCTAGATCATTTTCATATAAAATGTATGTGTCATATATATAACTTAGTTGTAAAGGATGGTCTATCACTTTTTCAAGACATTCTTAGTAAAATAAAATTTGCTATAAACTTTATTTTTAAAAATAATAGAATACAATGAAAAAAAGAATATAAAAAAACTTGTCACGATTGCCAACTACCTTATAGAAAAATTCCAGAAGAAGTACCCACTAGGTGAAATTCTTTATACGAGCAACTACTTGTTGCTTATGACTATAGAAAACCTATAACTTAATTTTTTTAACTCTCATAATCAAAATTCAGCTGATATGGTTGTAGATAGTGATTCGGGAAAAAATTTCGAACTTATTGTATTTCTAGAGAAATTTTTTCAAGAAACAAAAAAAATTTCCGGTATATATTATCCTACTATTTCAACTATGTTGTTTTATATAGCTCTAATATTTTTACTGCTTAATGAATATATGGATAAACCAGCTTATAAGGCAGCTATTAAAAAATGTTTATCAAAATAAATAAATATTTTATTCTTATTCCCACTATTTATATTATTGGTGTTGTATTAAATTCGACTATTAAAATAGACGATATTAAATCACTTATTAAAACTATTTATGATTGTTTAGCAGTACTACCACCTCCAAGTCCCAAAAATCCAAATCACCCACCACCTATTGAACAAACTAAAGAAGAAGTGTTGTCTAGCGTAAAAGACGAATGCAAAAAACTATATAGATTTTACCAACAAGAAAGTGCTAGCAACCTACCGGCTTCCATACCATCTTCTTCTTCTTCAACACAACCTCACAAAAGACATGTTGTTTCTGCAGCTAGTATTGAAAGCCTCAAAAATAGAATGTGCGGCCGTACCGCTACTAACCAAATTAGCGAGTTTGATATTTTTGTTTTGCATGGTTCTGTACCGTACCAAGCAGTTCTCAATGAAAAAGGATGTGAAGACTTGCTGAAATACTGGAGAGGGAATGAGAAGACCTTTCCAACACTTTCAATGATGGCCCGAGATGTTTTGAACATTCAAGCGTCATCAACGGTGTCTGAAAGCGCTTTTTCTGCCGGCAGATATCAAATAAGAGAGCACAGACACACATTAGCCGGAGACAGCTTGGAGATTGCAGTATTATTCAGAGATTGGATATGAGCGGAGCGGAGAAGGTGCGGTCAACCGGAGATCAACAAAGAAGAAGACGAAAACTACAACATCTTATCCGAAGGGGATGGAAGCGACATGGAGCAATTTGACCAACAAATACCAATTCCAACTGAAGAACCACAGGAAATTATCAAGAAACTAGAACAGGTTTTTTTCAAAATGTAATTTTTTTAATTGCAATTTTACTATGTCATTTGCAACTTTTGAACAATACCACAAAGTTGCAATTTTGACAATTGTATTTGTATTACAAAAAAAATCATGTCTATTAAATAATATAAGAGGCACAAAAACAGTTTTGGGATGTTTTTATTACACTCTCTTGTTCAATTATTGAGTTGTTTATATATATGTTATTTTATAAATTAAGTACAAAAAAAAACCGCACCCGACCCGATCCCGCCCCCGCCCCTTTTCCGACGGGACTGGAACTGGGATGGGACTTCGGCGAAACCCGCCTGTCCCGCCCCAACCCGATCCCGCCCCTCCCCCGTCCCGCCCCGACCCCAATCCAGCCAAACCCGCCCCGACTCCAATCCCTCCAAACCCGCCCCGACTCGTCCCGGCTCGTTGGCAACCCCTAGTTTAAGCACCTAAGATTCGATGTGAATTTGGACATATTCTACAACTTTTTAAGTGTAAAACTTACATTTTAGGAAACTACTTGGAAAGTACTCTAAGTCAACATGATTAATGATTCAAAATATTTAAAGAGTTTGAGAAAATCATTGTCAAAGAAAAAACTATTTGATTACCCAAATTGTAACGCCTTCTTAGAAAATGGGATGGAGGGAGTATTATTATATTTACACTGGTGTCAGCAATTTAAAAAGGAACAATCAATAATAAACTATTCCTTATTTCCAAATTAGTTGAGTCGGTTACATAGATAATCTATATCCTTAAGAGATGCATTATAATAAGATTATTTTATACTTGTGTCAGTAGTATAAAATAAACAATCAATCAACTGCAAATTAGTTGAGGTCAGATTTATGAATAATCTAAATCCTTCAAAACTCATCATATTTTTACGTGGTCGTTAAATAGATTACGTACTGGAGATAGCGAGAACTCTGGGTTTAGCCATGGCACCACGGCTCAATTTTCCAGAAATGCCGATAATGCCGCTGGTTTTGGCAACACGGATCGACATTACAACTTGCTGTTTAGTGCCTTCAATTGCCGCCTCGCAAGCTCTTCGCAGCTCCTCATCGTCGGCGCTCGATTTCGCCATCGACGCACTCTTTTTCCTATTTTATTTATTCTTGGAGATTGCAATGCATAGTCACAAATAACTTTGTATTTCAACACCTCTCCTTCATGCCTTCCTTCTTTCCCGGTGAAAATGCGACATTTGATTCTTTCCTAAATGAGAGAATATGTAATGTATTAGGATGAAAATCATTATCATTATCATTATCATTATCCTTCTCCTTTTTTACCTTTAAAAGCTATAACTACTTGACCAAGAATTAATTTCCCCTCTTATATTATATTATTATACTATACCTATTTTGGCCTTGACAATACAAAACTTGCACTTTATGTAATATCTATTTTACTTGATGATATTTATTTAATTTTCTCCTAGCTAGGTGCTTCACTTATACTTTTAAGTTATATTATATTGTATTCTAAATGATAATTTAAGTTCATTTTAAGCATAAATAAAGTGATCCTTTTATGAGTTTGTTATAAAATCTATGGCGCGTTAATTATATTTTACACATTTTTTGTTTATTTATTCTCTAATGTGTATATAGTGTTGTGTTCTCAAAGGATGCAGGAAACGAAAATTACAAGTAACTGCTAATGTAAGAATTGAAATTACAATTTAACTAGAAAATTGAAAATTACAAAGATGTTGAACAAGAAAAACTGGAAACTGTTTTTGTTTGCTGAGTCGAGTGTGACACTTTGTCCTTAAGACAATATTGCCCCGTATGTATTCTTTATACGTCCTGGACAATTTGTCTCCCAAGATAAAACATCAATAGAACAATTGAGCAAAGGAAACTCAAGAGCTACCATGAAGAATATTGAATAATGAAATGATGCTTGGAAGTTGTAGGAAGAACTATTTTATGCTTGTATATTTTTCGTGTAATGTAAGTGTGTTCAACAATGGTGTAAGGGGGTGTTTATATATGTGAGGGAGTGGTTGTTTAACTGCCTCCATAACAGTCATTATTGGTCAAATAATGGTCATTATGGAGGTAGTAAAGTCACCAAAATAATTGGTGAGAAAGACCAACGGATTGGCCATTATAGGAGGAGTAATTCAGCCAAAATAAATGGCTGAATTGAGTGTTTGGCGTTTCTGTTATGTCTGCCCAAATTCTGACTTTCTGAAAACTTCACGGACCAAACTGTACATCTGAAAGAATTCTGGTCCAAAAGATAATATCAGAAGACCCACAGCCCACAGCCCGTGACCCGTGAACCCGAGAACCCAGAACCGGATCGGACGGGCAGCACGCGTGTGGGCTTTCCTCGAACCGAAGCACATCTAGGTCCTCCCTCCTTTAAACACATGGGATACCCCTTGGGGTCCCAAACCCCAAACCAATTTCGAGTCTTATATACACAACAATTCTTTCTTCCTCTACCGATGAGGGAGAATTGATCACACACCACACTTTTCAATGCTTCAAACACCTTACTTCGTGAACCAATATCTCTTTCATTTCTCAATGAAATTTGACGATTCTTGGCCCTACGGTTATCTACGTACTTAGTAGAACATGCACGTGTGAAGAACCGGATTCTCTAACATGCGTAACACTAGTGTTTAAGCCGTTAAAGTTGGTCGGTCGCAACTCCCGCCAAAGGCTAATTTCCAACAATCCCCTCTTGAAAGAGATTTTGGCGCACTCACATGGTGTCTTTTCATTTCCAGCAATATTTCAGCGGACCGATGTTGCATAAGGAGAGGTAGCTTCAGCTTTGAACCTTCCATAGTTGAATACCATCGGACTTACTTACTGCGCGGTGAATGTGATGTCTTGAACCGTCAGTATTTAGTGTAAGCCAAGTCAATGGTACCAACACAACAAATTCCCTTACTCTCTTCTTCGTAATGTTTTGTCTGTTTTGGCCATGGACAACTTCTTGGATTCTTAAGTGCGTTCATTTGAGGCGGCCCGTCCTCACACTTAAATAGGTGGTCTCCTACAAGGTATCCTACTATACCCCACTTCACAAGTGTTAGGAACCATTAAAAGTTTTCCAAAAACCTAACCTCAACTGCTGAGGATCATTACAGGTTTTGAAAACTTAACCTTTACCCATACTGCAGATAGCACTTAACGTCTATCGCGGGAATGGCTTTGGATTTGGTGTTTCTTTTCAGAAATCACTATCCGAAGTGCTCATACTTCCACTGAAGCGATCAACTGAACCTTTATAACTTCGTTTTCCCATTGAACCAAATTACTGGGATCTCCAGTTAGTAAGGTTGGGTTACCACTGTATTGGTCCTTATATTTTGGGTTTTAAGCCCATTCCCCTAGACAGGCAAGCCATCTGATCCTTGGGTAAGCCTTTTGTCAATGGGTCTGCTATATTATCCTTTGACTTAATGTAATCAATGGATATTATACCCGTGGTGATCAGTTGTCTAACGGTCTTATGCCTCCGTCGAATATGACGAGACTTGTTGTTGTACATAGCATTATGTGCCCTTCCTAGAGCCGACTGACTGTCGCAGTGGATCATTACCGAAGGTACGGGTTTGTTCTAACACGGAACATCCTCTAAGAAGTCATGAAGCCACTCAGCTTCTTCTCCTGCTTTGTCTAAAGCGATAAACTCCGATTCCATCGTGGATCGCGCGATACAAGTTTGCTTAGAGGATTTCCAAGACACAACCCCACCACCAATTATAAATACATAACCACTGGTGGACTTGGTGTTCTCTATATCAGATATCCAGTTTGCATCACTGTACCCCTCTAGTACAACTGGATATCTCGAATAGTGTAACTCGAAATTTAACGTGTATTTCAGGTATTGTAATACCCGATTCAACGCCTTCCAGTGATTATCACTCGGATTACGGGTGAACCTAGTCAACTTATTGACTGCGTAAGCAATATCAGGTCGGGTGTAGTTTGTTTTATGCATCAAACTACCGATCACCTGTGCATATCGCTCCTGGTATACAGGTGCACCAAGATTTTTATCAAGCTTTTGATTTGTATCCATTGGCGACGTTATCGGTGAACTGTCTAACATCTTGAACTTTCTCAAAACATCCCCGATGTAATGAGACTGAGATAAGACCAGTCCGTCAGACGTCTTAGAGATTTTAATCCCTAGGATGACATTTGTGATACCCATATCCTTCATGTCGAAGCATTGTTTCAACATGTTCTTAGTCTCTAGGATTACCCTATGACTGCTTCCTGTGATCAACATATCGTCTACATATAGGCATATCATAACAAATGAGTCAGAGTTACCTTTCGTGTAAACACATTTATCACACTTATTAATGGCGAACCCCTTCGATAGTAGAGTACTATCAAATTTTTCGTGCCATTGCTTCAGGCTTGTTTTAGCCCGTACAGAGATTTGACAAGCCGACAGACTTTCTTCTCTTACACTTGAACCACATACCCCTCGGGTTGGTCCATATAAATTTCTTCTTCCAAATCACCATTTAGGAAGGCTGTCTTAACATCCATCTGGTGTATCTCAAGGTCACGCAAAGCTGCGATCGCAATGAATACCCGTATGGATGTCATCCGGGATACCGGAGAGTATGTGTCAAAGTAGTCAAAGCCTTCTGTCTGTCGATAGCCCTTGACTACCAACCTGACCTTGTACTTGTCTATAGACACATCTGCTTTGTATTTCCGTTTGAGTATCCATTTACAACCCAACGGTTTATTTCCCAGAGGAAGATCAACCAACTCCCAAGTATGGTTATGCAGAATGGATCCTATTTCACACTCAATAGCTTCTTTCCAGAGCGGTGCTTCTGTAGTTAACAACGCCTTAGCAATTTTCCCTGGTTCATCATTAACCATATAAGCTACAAAGTCAGGACCGAAAGATTTATCCTTCCTGGCCCTTTTACTTCTCCTTAGATCCATCTCTGGAGTCTCCAAGTTCTGAGAATCTGGAACACTAGATTTCGGATGTTCAGCCACCTCGAGATTCGCTAGATCTGAACCATCTAGATCCGGGCAGTCAATGACTCCCGGTTCTTGAGAGCTTTGTGCATAACTTCGTTTGCGAGAGGTTATGTCTTTTTCCTTTCTAGGAAAGGTACCTTCAATGAATAAAGCATTCCTTGATTCCATAATTGTACCCTGGTGGATATCTGGAATATCTGACTTATGCACTAAGAAGCGATAAGCACTACTGTTATTTGCATATCCGATGAATATGCAATCTACAGTCTTAGGCCCAATCTTGACCTGCTTTGGCTTTGGTACTTCAACATTTGCCAAATAACCCCACACCTTAAAATATTTGTAGGTGGGTTTCTTTCCCTTTCCATGATTCATATGGAGTTTTGTCCTTACCCTTATGTGGGACTCTGTCAAGAATCGTATTAGCGGTAAGGACGGCTTCTCCCCACATGTTTTGGGGAAGACCGGAATTGATAAGCAAGGCATTCATTATTTCATTCAATGTGCGGTTCTTACGTTCCGCCACACCGTTTGATTGAGGTGAGTATGGAGCCGTCGTTTGATGAATAATGCCTTCTTGGGCACAATATTCCTCAAAAGGCGCTACATATTCTCCCCCTCTATCACTATGAATGGATTTAATCCGTAGGCTCAGTTGGTTCTCAACTTCTGCTTTGTAACGTCGGAACGCTTCAAAGGCTTCATCCTTGCTTTTTAACAAGTAAAGGTAACAATACCTTGTGCTATCGTCAATGAAAGTCACAAAGTACTTGTTCCCCCCTCTAGTTTGTGTGAACTTCAAATTACATATATATGTGTGTGAATAAGTTCTAGAGGAACGGTATTCCTTTCGACGGATCGAAAAGAAAGCTTGGTGAGTTTTGCCTCTACGCACACCTCACACTTATGTTGAGGATTTACGTCGATAGACGGCAACAACTCCATCTTTACCAGCCTTTGAATAGACTTGTAGTTTACGTGTCCTAATCTATGATGCCATAAGTTAGAAGACTCAAGCAAATAAGAAGAAGGTTCAACTTTATTACTTGGACACAATACAAACATAGCATTCACTTTGAAGAAGCCTTCACAGACGAAGCCTCTCCACACAAATGTGTCATTCTTAGTGAGTACAAACTTATTGGATTCAAACACTAGGAAGTGTTGTTGCCCATGAACAGTTTCTTGTCGGTGACCGGTGAGTACGTGGAGAAGGCATCTTTGTTGGAACAGATGTGTCTTGTTGCACCTGTGTCCACCCACCACTGCGTCGGATTCTCAACCAAGTTGGCTTCTAGCACCACTGCCGAGAAATCCTCAATCATGTCATCAAGGAGCGTGTCCTTGACGACGTTTGCTTACGCCTTGCCTTTCGACTTGGCTTTCTGTTGTTGCTCAGTCTTGAGCTTGCGGCATTCCTTGATCCTATGACCATGTTTTCCACAGTGATGACAGTTACCTCTGAACGTCTCCGCTGCGTGGGCCTTGCCGTCTTTCTGAAACTTCTGCTTCTTGCTTGAGTTCCCTTTGGCCTCAGCTAGATTTGCCTTTGCCTCAGCAGTTTGTCTGCCCCTAGGTAAGGCCTTCTTGCTATCTTCCTGGATTTGGAGTTTGATAACAAGTTCTTCAAAGGTCATCTCCTTTGTCTTGAGTTTTAAGTAACTCATAAACTCATTCCATGAAGGCGGTAACTTTTCAATCAGCGATGCAACAAAAAATTGCTCGTTTGGTTTCAATCCTTCCAAATCCAGGTAATGTATCATCATTTGGAATTCCTGGACTTGGGACATCACTGTCTTGCTATCCACCATTTGGAATTTTAGAAATTTCCCAACGATGAACTTCTTAGTACCCGCATCTTGTGCGTTGTACTTCTTTTGCAGTTTTTCCCATAGCTCTTTGGCAGTGCCAACGGTGTAATAGACCGTGTAGAGAGTGCGCTAAGCGATTCGATATGTAATTCTTGCACATGAAATCGCTATGATTCCATGCGTCACGAACCATCTTCATGCCATTAATGACATGGATACCAAGGCACCCTTCACCCGTTTCATTAAGCGAAGAGTCCATTTCATCTCCAGCTTATGGAGGATCTTCCGTAAGGAACCGGGCCATGCCCATAACTGTTAAGTAGAACATCATCTTTTGCTGCCATCTCTTAAATTCTGATCCCATGAATTTTTCAGGGCGATCATGGTGGTGTGAAGCAGCAAAGAAAGCGGCGGTGTTCTTGCCTTGGCGAAGAGCGGCGATGGCGGGAAGGCGACAACGCGTTGCCTCGAGAGGCATCAGCAGTAGCAGCAACATCGGTCATATTTCCAGCCATGTTATTGCAGTTACTGTAAGCAAATATTGTCTTAAGATTATTGTGTTCTCAAAGGATGCAGGAAACGGAAATTACAAGTAACTGCTAATGTAAGAATTGAAATTACAATTCAACTAGAAAACTAAAAATTACAAAGATGTTGAACAAGAAAAACTGGAAACTGTTTTTGTTTGCTGAGTCGAGTGTGGCACTCTGTCCTTAAGACAATATTGCCCCATATATATCATTTATACGTCCTGGAAAATCCGTCTCCCAAGATAAAACAGCAATGGAACAATTGAGCAAAAGAAACTCAAGAGCTACCGTGAAGAATATTGAATAATGAAATGATTAAATCGACAGGTTACAAAAAGAGGGATTTCAACAAGACTAACAAAAAGTATTACAAAAATTCTTACAAAATACTAGTTATTCCAAAGATAGACCGAATCCCTAAAAAGTTAATTCCAAATACAAAGACATTATGTGTTACAAATGTCACAAAAAGGTCATAATGAATAAAAAATTAAAAGAATTGAAACTTGACGATGAAGTGACCCAAAAAATTTCCAATCTTCTCATTGATTCCTCTGATTCAAACGCTGAGTCAGAACCTGACTATTTTTCTCTGTCTTCTGAAGACAACAAAGGCCTCCAAATAGATGAATTGCTCACGACCAGTTCATCTGAAAAATCTGATAAGGGTAAGGGAAAACATGTTTGTTCTTTAACCAAAGACAAAAAATTTATGTTAGATATGGTTAAACACATAGATTTCGAACACCAAAAGGATTATTTGAATAAACTCCTCAAATCCTTTACATACGAGAAAAAAGATACCAAAAATACGATTTTACCAAATACTTCCAAAAATACCTACAACTTGACCAAAATCCTGAAGAAGGGTAAAAAGATGAAAGATTCCAAAGAAACGTCAGTTCTAGAACTTCAAAAGGAGATAAAACAAATAAAACTAGAGATCAAGGTTCTAAAATAAAAACAAGAACAAGATTCTCTATTAATAAAAACAATCCTTTCAAAAGAAACCTAGGATATTTCGGAATCCAGTTCTGAGTCCGACAATTCTGACTCTAAAAATTTAAAAGGACCTTCTGATAACCAACATCTTGAAGAGATCCCAAAAGAATTTCTTACTGTCTAAAGACAGATCACGTCAAAAACTACCTTGTTAAAATAACCCTTAAATTCCCAAGCAATTTTAGAATTACTACTATTGCTCTTTTTGACACATGAATAGATCTGAATTGCATAAAAACAGGTCTAATACCTGATAAATTTTATGAAAATACTCAGGAAACTTTAGGAGCGGCTAATAACACGTCCGTTATCATCAATTCACAAACCGGTGCGTCCGTTATCATCAATGGAGTTTCTATAGCAACATCGCTTGTTTTAGTAAAAGACATTCACAACTCTGTTATCTTAGGAACACCGTTTATAAATCTTATCACCCCTTATAAGGTAGATAATGATTTCATCTCTTTTGATTCCAATAATAAGAATTTAAAATTTCCCTTTCTGACAAAACCAAAAGGTAGAGACCTCAATCTGATAAAACTTATTTTTGTCATCTACGAGAATTAAGGAATATTTTTTAGATCAGAATCTGAGTCCCCTAGAAACTGTGATACCCATTCCATCAAACCAATTGATGCCTTTGCATATACAATTTTTTTGAACCATGATTTACAATATCAAAAACATTTCCAAAATATTGCATTAAAGAATATTTTCTGCAAATTGATTCCTAATACTTTTTACTTTAAAAA
The DNA here is from genome assembly GCA_029783415.1 of Anisodus acutangulus. NCBI lineage: Eukaryota > Viridiplantae > Streptophyta > Magnoliopsida > Solanales > Solanaceae > Anisodus > Anisodus acutangulus. The sequence goes on from CM056508.1 coordinate 25,648,371, forward strand.
ACTTTTAACTAGTGATTTCCTCAAAAATAGGAGAGAAAACCCACAAATTTCTGATACTCTTTGCAACGCAAAAATGTTCAATCACTGTATCTTGCCCCACTGTCTGGGCTACAAGGACAAGATATCTAGGAAGGACATGCGGGAATCCGGGCAATACTGTGTCCACGCACTGTGTGGAGCCTTGCTCCAAAAGAGAAAAGATGATATCCCTCCACCAATAAATACACCAGTTGTTGCACCATAACAACAAACAAATTCCATGGCCCCCAAAAAACCCGCAAACTCCAAACCAATAAAAGAAGAAAAAGAAAAATTCCCTGCCAAACCTCCTACTGAAAAACCCATGACATGGAATGACGCAGTGATGAAAAAAGAAAATGAAAATGCCGCAGCATCTGTGCAAAAAACACCAGCACAGGAAATAATTGTTGAGAATCTTCGGCAACTACTTGCGAAATCCCCGGAACTACAGCAGTCATTGATATAACTTCAAAATCCCAAACAAGAAGTTGCTCAATACTCAGTAGAGGAAAAAACCTCTCAAAATTTTACAAAACTCGAGAAAGGAGAATCTTCAAAAACCCTTTCTCAAAAATAATTTTCAAAAAATCAACTTGTGGTACCACAAGTCCCCAAAAAACCTGCTCCTGAATTTTTCATAAAACCTTTTTTCCAAAATATTGTGACTCTTGAAAAGGGATTTTTAATGAAGACCCTTTTTTAGCATTGCAAAATTATTTTGGACAAAGATGGTTTTACAAATCATGGGATATCTTAAAAATCCCATATTTTACCAAGCTATCCTTGAAATATCATGATCAATGACTATTAAAATTAATTTTTATAAAAATAACCCAGATCCCTCTTATTCTATTTGCAAAATGCTTAACGTAATTGCTCCAAGCGATTGGGGGAATGATCTGCCTCAACTCCTAAATTTCCAAGATACCCATAAAAATGAATAATTTTTTTATATTCCATTTAATTACTGGAATTACCAACAAGCTTGGTTCAATTCCTTTTTTATTCAAAACAATTCAGATCCTCCCTTGAAATACAAAAATCTCAAGTCACTAAATCTTTTAGCCTCTTTAAATCCCAATATAAACCTTCTAAGGAAGAAAAATGATTTGTGTCACTACACCTTTTTTCACACCAAATTCCACTTATCATTGGTATTCACATGGTTTGAAAAATGATTTTTTGACCAAGACCCTTTTTTAGCATTACAAATTTATTTTGGCCAAGTATGGTTTTACAATCATGGGATATTTTAAAAACCACATATTTTTACCAGGCTATTCTTGAAATGTTAGGATCAGCAACAATTAAAATAATTATTATAAAAATAACTCAGATCCCTCTTATTCTATTTGCAAAATACTTAATGTAATTACTCCAAGCGATTGGGGGAATGATCTGTCTCAACTCCTAAATTTCCCAGATACCCACAAAAATGAACCATTTTTTGATATTCCTTTTAATTACTGGGATTACCAACAAGTAGGGATGGCAACTGATTTGATCTGGATCGGATCCTACTAGATCCAGATCCAGATCTATTTTTCATACCTGAATCCAGATCCATCGGGTCCATAAAAATCAGATCCAAATCCGAATCCATCGGATCAATCGGGTCCACGGATCGGATCTGGATCCACATGTAAAAAAATTTGCCTTGCTAAGAATTTTTTTTGAACTGACAAATAATTTTTACTTAGCTAACAGTTTACTGTGTTTCAATTTTTAAATGTTCATATGAGATATTTTGTTCGTTGTCTCGTTTTGATTGTGAGCTATTAATTGAAAATGTTGGACAATGACAATAGTTGTGAAAAATGTTAACTAGTATTTCCACGATGCAGAACTTGCATGTGCTTGGAATCTTCACAAATGAAGTGAATATAATTTTAACTACTTGTCTATGGAGATGTTAGTCATTCACTAATATAACATTGATTTTATTATCGAAGTTACCTCTTTATTTTTTGGTTTTTGAGTTAACGCGAGGATAAATTAAATTTGTTTTGAGAATTAAACTTGCAATGATGTGCTTAGCAATTTTAAGAAAATACTTATAAAATTACATTCTAAAGTTATGAATATATTTAATAAAAAACAGATTCACGGGTCGGATCTGGACCGGATACTGATCTCAAATACAAGATCCAGATCCGATCCGTTAGAAATGGATCCGGGTCCAATCCGGATCTGTCGGGTCCAAATTTTGAAGATCCATATCCTATAAAACAGATCTGGATCCATCGGGTCCAGGATCCACTGCCATCTCTACCAACAAGCTTGGTTCAATTCCTTTTTTATTCAAAATACCAACCAACGCCACACTTGGCTTTTCCATTTTGATACCTCATGTAATCCATCACAATTTCCAACATGGTGGGAACAATTCGGATCCTCCCTTGAAATACAAAAATCTCAACTCACTAAATATTTTAGCCTCTTTAAATCCCAATATAAACCTTCTAAGGAAGAAAAATGATTTGTGCCACTACACCTTTTTTCACACCAAATTCCACTTATCATGGATATTCACATGGTTTGTAGATTATTCAGAAAATAAAATTCCGACGATCCGAAGGTGTTTTAAAGTCAGATGGTGGAACAACTTTAAAATACCAGTAAGTCTCACACCACAAAAAGTCCAGGAATGGTTAAATACCTGAAAATCCATTCAGGTACAAGCGCCTCGACAAACACCACCGGCACCACTACAAACATCGGAGCACACCCATTTCCTTTCACATAAATCCCAGATGGCCTCAATGTTTGTTGCGGCCAAAAATTCAGAAGAAATGCAAGCCATAATTCTGAAGTTTGCACCGTCTTCATCAAAACAAGGCTCTTCATCAGAAGAAGAAGAACCAGAAATTGATATTGAAGACAGTTCGATTTTTGACAACAGTGGATTCTGAAGAAAAATTGCCAAAAGAATTCAAAATACCCGAAGTAGAGTTCAGACAAAATTCTGACAAAAGAAAGTGCCCGAAAAAGAGACTTTCAAAAAGCAAATAGTAAAAGCAAAGATTCCAACAATAATTCAAGAAAATGCCAAAAAGGATGATGTCAATCTGCACTCAGATGAATAGTCATTCTCCACTTGGATGAATAGTTATTCTCCACTTAGAAGATTCCCTTTTATTCACCAAAATACCATGTAAAACTCCTATAAAAGGAGACTCCCTCTTCCATAGTTAGATAAGTTTTTTCTTTCACATTTCTCTTTCTTACATTTCAGATTCTAGAGAGAAGTGAGAGCTCTAAAGAAAATCCCCCTTAGGTTAGATCAAAATACCCATATGATTCAGTTCATATGATTCATATCATATGATCCAAAATACCTTAGATATTCCAAAGGTATATCTCTCTGACAAAATACTTTGTAAATTTTAATATTTTAAATGAGTATGATTATGGACGGTATTACCTCCTAATCGTTTAAATACTTGATGCTTTTAAATTCTTTAAATTCCTGCATTAAATACTTGGCTCGTTCTACCACCTATTTGATTTAAATCCCGCAGAACCTTTGATTTATGGTCTCCTTAACTGGAACCTTAAATTGTAAGTTAATTTTTATTTACTTCATGCATATCTCAAGTATCCATTGATTCTTCAATCCCTTATATCCCGATTCCTTCCCTGTTTGTTATATATATATATATATATATATATATATATATATATCGGGTTGCACGTTCCGCAACATATATACATATACATATAATGGATTGGATTGCATGTTCCGCAACACACACACACACACACACACACACACACACACACACACACACACACACACACATACATACATATATATATATATATATATATATATATATATATATATATATATATATATATATATATATATATATTGGATCGGGTTGCGCGTTCCACAACACATGCATAAATTAATGTTTACATTGCATTGTATATCCACACACCTTAAAGAATACCTCGGGGTAGTGATATGTTATACACCTCTCACTTTAAGACGAGGATAGTTTATAAAGTGAATGCCATCCGGACATGTTGTATTTGAGTTTCATTATTCATCTCACATGGCATTTGGGTTGCTCATGCTTTGCTTCATATTGCGTTCATGACTTTCCTTACAGTTTATAGATTCATATTATTATTCATGCTTTACATACTCGGTACATTATTTATACAGACATCCCTTTTATCGGGGGATGCTGCATTTCATGCTGCAGGCTCAGGTAGACAGAGTGACGGTTTGCAGGAGTAGGTTGCTGATTTAGCTGATATCGGAGCACTCCACTTATCCCGGAGTTGTAGTCTAATCTTGGTATGATATTTTTGCATATGCATATGGGTATGGCAAGGTACTGTCCTAACCTAATGATGTCACATACTCTTTAGAGGCTTTAGACAGTTGTCCTGTGTATAGTAGTCGTGTATGGCCTTGTCGGCCTTAGTATGTATATGTGCATAGTTTGGGTTCTTCTGTTTGCATGATTTTATGTAGCTCATTTTCGGTTTATTATTTCTATGTATCAGCAGGTTATCTTGTGACGTCCCTTATGGCTCATGCTTAATTATGGTTAGATGGTAAATATATGATTAGTGGTACTCGGCAAGTAAGGTACGGGTACCCGTCATGGCCCTCCGGTTTGAGTTGTGACAAACTTGGTATCAGAACAGGTCTGTCCTAGGGATGTTTACAAGTCGTGTCTAGTAGAGTCTTGTTTATGGGTGTGTAGCACGCCACACTTATAACACATGAGTCTATAGGGCATTTAGGGTTGTCTCATTCCTTCATAATCTAGATCATTCGATAGAGCCGAGTCGTAAGAAAATTTGTTCATAATCCTGTTTTCCCATTTAAAATTGCAGCGATGTCGATGACGAGAAAGACCCCGGTTAGTAAGAGTATGGGTATGGTTGTGAGGGAAGATAATAGACAGGTACCATCCGCTGGTATAGGTCAGAGGGCTATGGATGTAGTATAAAGAGACATAATTTACATGATTGAATCAGACCAGTTGGAGATCATGGTTTCTATTTATGAGGATCCATATGAGTCGCCCGCTTGAACATTTTCAGTTCTGCCAATGTAAGATGGGGCGAGGGGAGTTTTGACCCCACCGAGGCCTTTAGTTTCAGTATCGAGCCCCGTTGACCATGGTGTGAGTGGAGCAGCGCAGGGATTGGCACAACCGGGTTCCCCTCAAGCTCAACACTACGTCAGGGTATTTATTTCATTTACTAACACCAGCTCTTCTGAGGTTCCGGATAGTCCACAGTCTTGGGAGTCCGTAAATCAGGGCTCATCGGTGTATGTCATGAAGTACGCGGAGGAAGAGGAGAGTAGGAAGGCCAAGAGGATGCGAGTAGTTGATAAGGATATGAGGGTTCCGCTCCGAAGTGCGTCTGATCAAGGCTCATGTATAGGACCGAGGCAGGACAATACAAGTACATTAATCTATTTATTGAAATTTCTTATATATATACACATATATTCATGAACCCAGAAAACCACTTATTATTTGTTATAAGGGATCAAATGATATTCTAGTAGCAATGGGCCGAGACTGTAAAAAAGAGACCAGAGTAAAAGTAACAGGATCACAACATTGTTCTAGCAAGCTAATAAGATATGAGAGTTCACTTATGGACAATTAATACGTGCTTCGAACCCTTTGTGACCTTGTATTCAGAAACCCCGAATTCACCTTATGTTGAGTTAACTGGTTGGGAGTAGGTTAGATGTGTTGTTTAACTCTTTACGGGAGAAACCATAATAAGCACGAATTGTTAGAAAATAGTTATAATAGGTAACACTAAAGGAATGTGAAAGGCATATCATGGATTATGTCACCCAAGGGTACAAACCAAATGCAGAGGTATGACACCGCTAACAAGTAAGGATGGTTAGCAATAGGAAGAATATGCCATAAAGGAACACCTTATGAAAGCTTCGGGAGCAGATAAGAGGCATAATGGTGACGGAAGAAGGATGGCTATTAAATCAAGTATTATAAATGGAATAGGGAACCCACGGAAAGGAAATTTAAAGTATGATAATGACAAGGGTCCTATGGTGACGATAGACTATGCAAGCATATGAGTTCCTTTCATGAATACTCGAGAACAGTTGTGCAGGTTGAACTTGACAACAGATTGGTTGCAGTTATGGATAAGGAAGTGATTTGACGATCTAGTAACCCCTCACTAGAAAGTGGTCATTTCCAGAGGAAGAGAAGGATGCTAGTGTTAGCAAGCAACTTGAGGCAAGCTAAGGTCGAATTAGGTATTTAGAAAGTGTAGCAGGACTAGGTGATGTCATGATACAAAAAAATGAATGACTGGACATTAGGAGGATACCAATAAGTAATGAAGGAATAACTATTGTAAGTCAACCCAGTGGGAAACATCACTAGTAAGCTTTGTAGGGCAAGAAATACCCGCCACAATCAAATATAGTATGTGTATATGTACGAGCCCCTTCTGGGCACCCGAATGACATTGAAACTGTCGTATTATGAGACGTATATATCAAAGGGAAGTTAAGTCGCAAAAAAAGGGAAATTGGATATAACAAATCGATATGGGAGGCGATAGTCTAAGGAGCTAAGGTGGTGATTACAGCCACTAAAGGAGGGGAGGACAATGCAATAATATCTAGTAGACTGAATCCTCCAACAATCAATCAACAAAAGGATTATAGCAAAGTTAACGGCCAAGGGGAACTATGATGCAGAATAATCAAAGAGGGTGCCTGAATACAAACGATAAGCTTACTAAGAAAGGAGAAACGTGAGGAAAGATATAAGGGAACATCAAAATACTCGGAAGGTTAAGGCGGTGAAGGTAAAAGTATCCAAAAGGATGTTTACTTAAAAGGAGCTGCTACGACTATGGAGGAAGGGGAATGGATTCAGAATTTAGTAATAGGCTAAGAAAGATCGAGGCAGAGATGAGATATTGCAGATGTTTTGTGAAAGGATGACAAAAAGGATATCATGAGTCGGAATAAGTATGTTTTGGTTATCTAACTAGCCACCTCCTTCATAAAGCGTGTCAATAGTCAAGGTTATCAAATAAAGAATGGAATAAGTTCATAACAGAAGACTTCAAGATTGCCAATACAATGAAAAGCGTGCGTGAGGTTCTGAGAAAGGTTACCTATGGCAAAGAATATGGCGAGACCGCGACAAAAAGGGAGTACGATAAGTTACCCCATAACATCGGGTTTCCAGAATTGGTAGGTACTCAAGATGGAGGCAAAGTATTAACATTATTGCTGTTAAATATGTTGGTTGAGAAATAAGGGACAACGACAACATTGAGACCACGAACAAAGAGTTCTAAGGCATAGGGGTACTAAAACAACTTGTGTATGTATATAGAGAGTGTCAGCAAAAGGTCGAGGGTGGAAATCACCCAATGGATGGCGCTAAAGAAGGAAATAGAGGAGGTAGATGAAATGAGAGTTGTTCTATGATGTAAAGTATAATACAAGTGCTTTCCGGATGCATAATGGTCATAGTAGTTTCGACATCATACATGTGTGTAAATGTAAGCAGTGATTGTATTGCCCTGTGTGAGATATAGGTTGAAAATAGTATTTTGTGTAATCGCAACTAAGACAAAGACGATCGGCAACCCAACGAGGAGGATAGAGGTGACTAGAGTGGATGGTTCAAGGTAAGTTAGAGATTAAGAGCATATGAAATGACAAGAGAAAAATTTCGCATCAAAGGCCAAGAAGGAGCCCGATTTATAAATATTAAGTGAAACTAGAATGAATTACCTAGGCTTAAATCACAAGAATCGAATATCAGAATGGAAGCGGTACCCATTAGTAGGTCCGCATGAAAAAGGGTGTCGTGTGAGGACAAGTGTGATCATGAGAAAGCTAGACGTGGGAATCCCAACATTCGAGGACGAATGTTTCTAAGGGGGAAAGAATGTAACACCCTGTACTTTCGGGCGATGGTTTGAGCAGCTAGACATATACAAGTAGACCCGAACCTTGGAGGATTTATGTCATATTCACGTACGTAAATGAAGAGCTTAGTATATAAAATGATGCAACCCCGAAATAATTTAATATTTTAAAAGTGTGACAACGATGATTAGAAATGATATTTTGTGTGTCTTAAAAGAGGCTATGGACTAGTGTTATATCACATAATGATATTAATAAGTATATGAAGTATCTTAGAAGTGTTTAAGATTTTAGTGAATGAAGATGAATAAATTAATTATGTGTGTGATTGATTAAATTGTGGCATAAATGATTAGTGGACCTAGTCCGTGTATAGAATTGGTAGGTGACAACAAATCCATTATTATGCATGCAGATTAAACGTGATGTCATGTGTTAGTGATGAGTGGATGAGGTAATTCCTATCAAGGTTACACGTGTAAAGTTAATAAGATTTTATAGTGTTTCATTTCAAATTCATTAGCATTTTTGGTTTTTCAAGATAAAGATACTCCAATTTGTTTTCCTTCAAATTGAAGAATCTCAACTTTAGATATTAATATGAGAAACGAACCACCTACCAAATCATTCCATTTTATGTATCACCAGTCATGATTTGTTTTATTCAGTAGAAATATTATAATCTTCTCACGGACAAACCTAGCGGGTTTTGCTCTATATCTCGATCTCGTAGTTCCATCCTGTCAATTATTAAACTCCGGTTCTCTTCGAAGTAAAGTAAGGTGGAAGAAGAATAGTTCTGGAATATAAGATTGAGGCATAGAGGAGATTGGTCACAGTAGTAAGTAGGAAGTGGACGCTAAAGGTATGTTAAGGCTAACTCTTCCTTCTTTTGGCATGTTCTAAGTACGAAACGCAAACGTAATACTGTCCCATAAATGATTCTACTCTTAGTAGTTAAGGATGTTCATGTTATTCATTCCTATTTTCAAAGCATGTTTAAATATGTTCCTAAATCCCTAGTGAGGTATATGGGAAAGATGTTAATATTCATAATGTTAATCGAAGGTGTAACGACCTTACATCACTCCGACAAACTCAAAGTGTCTTAATATTATTCATGCATCATATATACATATACATATATTGGATCGGGTTGCACGTTCCGAAATATATATACATAAATATATATTGGATCGGGTTGCACGTTCCGCAACATTATACGTATACATATATTGGATCAAGTTGCATGTTCGCAACATATATACATATACATATATTGGACCGGGTTGCACGTTCCGCAACATATATACAAATACATATATTGAATCGGGTTGCACGTTCCGCAACATTTATACATACACATGTATTGGATCGGGTTGCACGTTCCGCAATATTTATACATACATATTTATTGGATCGGGTTGCACGTTCCGCAACATATATATATTTATATATACATATATTGGATCGGGTTGTACGTTCCGCAATATATACACATAATGGATCGGGTTGCGCGTTCCACAACACATGCATAAATCGATGTTTACATTGCATTGCATATCCACACATACACCTTAAAGAATACCTAGGGGTAGTGATATGTTATACATCTCTCACTTTAAGACGAGGATAGTTTATAAAGTGAAGGTCATCCGGACATGTTGTATTTGAGTTTCATTATTCATCTCACATTGCATTCAGGTTGCTCATGCTTTGCTTCATATTGCGTTCATGTCTTTCCTTACAGTTTATAGATTCATATTGTTATTCATGCTTTACATACTCGGTACATTATTCGTACTAACGTTCCTTTTGTCGGGGGACGTTGCATTTTTTGCCGCAGGCTCAGGTAGACAGAGTGACGGTTCGCACGAGTAGGTTGCTAGTTTAGCTGATATCGGAGCACTCCACTTGTCCCGGAGTTGCAGTCTAATCTTGGTATGGTATTTTTGCATATGCATATGGGTATGGCGGGGCCCTGTCCCGACCTTATGATATCACGTACTCTTTAGAGGCTTGTAGACAGTTGTCCTGCGTATTGTAGTCGTGTGTGGCCTTGTCGGCCTTATTAATTATTTGTGCATAGGTTGGGTTCTTCTGTTTGCAGAATTTTACATAGCTCCTTTCGAGTTTATTATTTCTATGTGTCAGCAAGTTACTCTTGTGACGGCCCTCGTGGCCATGCTTAATTACGGTTAGATGGTAAATATATGATTAGTGGTACTCGGCAAGTAAGGTACGGGTGCCCGTCATGGCCCTCCGGTTTGGGTCGTGACAAAAACACAAACCACGACTCTGATATAAATTGTTGCGAAAGATAGTAGATTAAATATTACACTCCCAAAACTAAAAGAATAATGATTTTCTAAACCTACAAGTATAATGAATTTTCCAATCTTACTAGGAAATCTAGTATAATTAGAATTCACTAAATTCAAGACATTCGCTACAACTCTTCAGTAACTCTCTTGAAATTTCTCACATTTCTGCTATCGGACATGAAAACAAGCTGCTAGTTGTTCCTCACTAAACTTGTTCTTCTTCATCTCACTTAATTTATATATCCTCTAGATTTATTTGCTGGATTTCCTTCTCCCTGGAAACTAACTGTATACTTCTCCTTAACTGTTCGAACACAAGGAAAAATATTTTTTTGGAGTCCCACATCGTCTCATTAGGGATGGGGGAGGTCTCTTATATGGTTGACAATCTTATCTCTTGGCCTAGCTTTGGGGTTTAGTCATGCTAGGGTTCATTTTCTTATCATGGTATTAGAGACATACCTATTCCGATCATCAGGATCATTGTTACCTGATGTCGGTTCTTGAATGGGGAGATCTCTTTATATGGTGTGGAATAATTCTCATCTCTTACTAGGTTCATTTTCTTATCGATATGTGCATCTATGCCTTATAAATGTTTTTAAGGTAACAAAAATTCTTTTACAAATGTTGTATAAAAGGGTCTTCTTGTTTGATGGTTGATGATACAGAGAACCAAGGAGATGGTGTTCTTCCGGGTTTTTTTTCTGCTAAAACAAAATCAGTTGAAATGAAGTCAACATGTACAACAACGTTTTTACATCCTTCCGTCATTTTTTTACACACAGAATTGATACCAGCTTAAGATAAAACAAGGAGTAATACCTTTGAGAATGTTCTGGTCCGTGGAGACCTTCAGGGCATCCTTATCAAGTCCAGAGATGTCCAATTTTAGCATAAATCGATATATATAATTGACATATGACAAAGATACTTGTTAAAAATCATAAGATTGCCGATCTCAGGAACTTTTAGGTACTTGTTCTTACTATTAGAACAAATGTAGGTCGAAATTTACATAGAAAACATTCAAGTAGTTCATATGCATATAGATAATTAGTCTTGCAATTAAAGAGCTACCCTCGTTCTTCATTAAGTTCTGAATTTGGTAGAAATTATTGTCAAAAAAGGCGAGACAGAGAGGGTGTTGCGGGGTTTCAGTCAACTAGCAATAGTACTTTTTATTACTCGTCGAACCAGAACCTTCTCTGATCTCTTAATCAAGAAATGATAAAATGGCTGCTACAACATCAATATAGCCGCAAAAGATCATATTAGTCACTTGCAGCCGCTCCTCCCCATTGCTTTACACGACTTACAGCTAGGCTGGCCTGCGAAATTGTAAGACTGAGGTGTCAATTCATGTTAAACACTAGTAACATTGTTGAATGCAAGGGCGGAGCTGGAGCTACATGGTCTGAAGAGACAAAAAGGCTAAAAACATTTTTTTTATATAAATTGCTGAATCCACATCATATATGGGAAGCTTCTAGTGTATAAAGGTGACTCAAAAATTGATTTAGGTTGCAAGTTTGATTGCTAGATGTGCCCTTCTGCATTTTTTTGAATCCTCGGATTCCGCTACTGTTTGATGGATAGGAATAAACTACACACAGCATGTAAAAGATTAAAAAGCTGACCTCTTTCTCCCAGTTTGTCATTGCTGTAATAGCTATTAAGATAATGGTCTGCAAACAGATGCCTCCAATCATCCCACCCCAGATTCCCTGCAAGCAACTTAAACCAGGTTGGATAATACAGTGTTCACTAATATCAACATTATATGTTTGTCTGACTGCTTGGAGGATGGGAAGGGGAAATTAAAAGGTTGTAGAAATTCACCATAGCTCCCAAATCTAACTTGAATCCCAAAAGTACTCCAGCCGGCAAACCGACAATGTAGTAGCATGCAATGTTAATGTATGCTACAAGAGCCTGCCATCCAGCTCCAACAGCAACACCTTATTAAAACAAAAGCAAGAAAGGGAATCAGCAACTCTATCAAAAATGATAGCTATTTTGCACCATGTGATCTTCTTGCCTAATGACAAAGATTAGTAATGTTGCCATGATAAAATGTGGGAAGTCGATAGTTGCCTATTTGAAAACTCTAACAAACAACAAATTAACTGATTTTCACAAAGCTGGATAGTTGTTACAACGATTCATAGAGGGAAAAGGAATCGGACAAATTTAATTCACTTGCCCCTGATGGCGTGATGAGAAGCAATATACAGGTATTTTATAGATATCCTTTCAAGTTCCAAAAAAGTTGGAAAACTTATGTCATGATTTGAATTAACCATGGTTGAGGAGAATAGGCTTACCGGATAAGACAGGCTGAAGGCTGTTTAATAGAACTGTCCACGCGAGTAACATTGCCAGTTTCTTCGTCTCATTAGCAACTGCTTCGCTATTGGTGAAAAGGTACAGAAAATATTCTCTTGTTGCTAGCACGACAATCATGCAAGCTGCTCCTATGATAGTTGATGTTAAAGAGACTACAATCACTGAAAATTTTGCCAGACGTGCATTACCAGCTCCAAGTTCATTCGATACTCTCACACTAAATCAAGGTTTGACAAAGAAAAAATTAGTCATTGAGTTAATACAACTCAAACTATAAAGTACTACAAAGTCTAGAGGAACAGTGATGGAAAGACCGCAAAACGCTATCAGCAAACACTCCATCTGCAGTGTAAATATATAAACTAGTGTGATTTCACTCTGATTTGGAATAGAGTATTACCTGATGGCAGCATTAAACCCTATAGAAATCATGGCCTGCCATCCATTAATGTTCATGCTGAAAAAAATTTAGGGACTTCTGTTAGCAGATGCACTTATCCTCCATAATCTCTATTATTGTACAATGAAGAAGAAAATGATGCGTAGAAACATAAAAAAGGTACTCTCCATCAATCAAATGAAAAATAATAGACTCGTTTGTCTTCGAATTATGGATCCATCAATATAATAATAGTTAATCCTCTTCAGCTTAGGACAATTTATTGTAGACTAGTGTAATTCTCCTTGATTGGAGTCTTCTCATTAATACAATATATATATAGGTGTTTACAATTGTAATCCTAATTGAATGAGAATATCTACTTTACATAATTACACTAAAATAATAATTACAGAATATATGGAGAATATTTACGTATTCTCTATCACACCTCCTCAGTCGGAGTGGGAGGAGGCCGGACGCTCATACTGGATCTGAAGTCAAGGAACAGCTGCCGAGAAAGTCCCTTAGTGAATATCTGCGTATTGATAGGAAAAAGGAACATGTAACACCCGAACATGGCCCATGGCAACCTTTTCACGAACAAAATGAATATCCATCTCAATATGTTTGGTTCGCTGATGCTGTACCGGGTTATGAGACAAGTAACAACAGATATGTTATCACAGTAGACAAGAGATGCCTTACGTAAGGGACAATGAAGCCCTAGAAAAAGGTTTACGAGCGGCAGATTTGGCAACGCGCAGAACGCCTCATATTCTCGCTTACGCACTTTCGAGCGGGAAAGAGTGGCTTGTCGTTTGGCAGACCACGAGATGAGGTTATCACCCAAGAATACACAGTAGTCATAAGTAGATCGACGTGTGTCCGAACAGCCTTGATCGGCATCAGGTATGCTGATATCGATCACGGGCCGGTGCAGATGGATAAAGATGTAATCTGTAGTCAAGAGTACCCTTCACGTACCGAATGATACGTTTAAGAGCGGTAAAGTGAGGCTCCCTGGGAGCATGCATGAACAAACACACCTGTTGAACGGATCGGGCCTAGTGAAGGTAAGATACTGAAGTGCACCAGCAAGACTCCTATAAAGAGAAGGATTGAGCACCGGATCTTCGTCATCGGCACTGAGTTTCGACTTTGAGTCGACTGGTCTGGAGTGGGCATGATCTTGCAATTTGTCATTTTAGCCCTGTAAACAATTTCTTTGGCATACTTACGCTGACATATGAACATTGTATTTTCGAATATGGTCACTGAAATCCTCAAAAAATAACTCAACTTACCTAAGTTTGTCATAGAAAATTCGGATTGAGCAGGGTAATGATCTCGTTTTTTAGCACATCATATGAAGCAGTCAGAACAATATCATCCACATAGAGCAAAAGGTTTGCAGTGTCATTACATCGATGAAAAATAAAAAGGAAATTATCACTTTTGTTGCACATGAACCCGATCTGCATGATGTAAGTGACAAAGTGCTCATACCAAGCCCTGCTGAGGAGCCTCTGGATGCACAAAGCCAGGCGGTTGATGAATATAGACGGTTTCTTTCAAATCACCATGTAAGAACGTATTTTTCACATCAAGTTGATGAATCGGCCAATTCTTTCCCATAGCTATGCTCAAAACAGTCTGAATGGTGGATGGTTTAACCACTGTACTGAAGGTCTCACCACAATCAACTCCCTCTTGTTGCCCCGTGCCATAAGTCTCGCATTATGGCGTTTAAGCTTACCATTATCTCTTAATTTGTGACGATAGAGCCATATTCACCCCCTCTGGTCTCGGGACAAGATCCCAAATGCGCTATGTAGTGAGCGCATCAAATTCCTCACACATGGCAACATTCTAATTCGGGTCGAGCTTCGCTAACTTTGGGTTTTTAGGTATAGGTGATATGGTCTAAGTGGATAGGTTAAAGTGGACTATTTGAAAATCTCGTGTTAGGCACGGGTTTCCATACGGTGGGTCGGAAGCGGGACTGTTTGGGTCATGGGCAATGTGGTGGTTACGGGTAGTGGGATAGTTTGGGAGACGGTATTTTCCGTCACAGGAACAGTGGCAGGGGGTTGGGGCAGTGAGCTCGGTGACACGGGAACAATGGCAGGAGTGGGGCAGTGAACACAATGACGGGAACGATGAGGCTGAGACAAGAGCAGTAGGTTGGATGGTGGTCGACGGGATAGGGGTAGCCGACGGGGGCTGGGGTAGTGACGGGACGGGATGGGATGGGTTCCACGATGTATTGTGTTTCTAATGAGGAGGAAAGTGTCTGGATCATCAAGGAAGTCGTAATCAGTGACCTAAAACTTTTGGACGTTTGCAAATAGGAAAACGTTCTCCTCGAATGTGACATGGCGAGAGACTAGGATTTTATTTGTGGGCAAATCATAGCATAAGTACCCCCTATGATTTGACGGGAAACCTAAGAAAACGGAAGGGGTAGTTCTAGGTGTTAATTTGTGAGGGGCCGTGGAGGCGAGATTAGGGTAGCATAAACAACAAAAAATCAGAAGGTGAACATAAGAGGGTATCCGACGGAAGAGAATTTTGGTTGGAGTTTTATTTTGAAGATTTCTTGTTGGTAATATATTAAGGAGGTATGCCGCCATGTGTAAGCATAGAAGAGCATAGTGCGGATCTTATTGTTGATGGTGCGTAGGATTCTTTCGGCTTTACCATTTTGAGGTGAGGTATGGGGGCAAGAAAATCGAAACACCATGCCGTGGTCCGCACAAAATTTATGAAAGGGAAGTTTGTCAAACTCTCGGCCGTTATCACATTGAAACGTTTTGATGGTCTTTTCAAATTGGGTTTTAACATATGCTTGCAATTCAAGAAAAATTGTGTAGACTTGAGACTTATATTTTAGAGGATACACCCAAAGAAAGTGAGAGAAATCATCTAAAAACACCAAATAATATTTGTGACCTAGTTTGCTAGTAATGGGAAATGTCCATGAATCCGCATGAATAATATTAAAGGGAGAAAACGTTACACTTAATGAAGATTGAAAAGTAAGTCTAACATGTTTTCCTAATAGACAAGAGTAGCAAGCGGGGGTAAATTTCCCGTTATTACATTGAATGAAATTCTGACTTCCAAGAAAATTAAAAACTGGTGCCCCTGGGTGCCCAAGTCTACTATGCCAAGTTGATGGAGAGATTGCGGCTAGAGAGGTTTGTTGAGTGACACTTGCAGCGGAAGTGGATGAGAAAGGATAGAGGTCCCCCACACTATTGCATCTCGTAAGAGTTGTCCCCGTACGTAGGTCCTTCACAGAAAACCAAAAGGGTCAAACTCAATAGATACGGAATTGTCCCTAGCAAATTTCCTAACAGAGATTAAGTTTTTAATAATATTAGGAGCATATAGGACATTTTTTAGGGAAAAGGAGGGTGAGGTGGTAGTGTGTGAGTGGTGTCATAGCCTTGAATTGGAATGCGATTGCCGACCAATATAAATTGAGGATTGTTTAAATTAAACAGTTGAGGAAGATTACCGGAGTTACGAGT
Source organism: Anisodus acutangulus (assembly GCA_029783415.1). Classification (NCBI taxonomy): domain Eukaryota; kingdom Viridiplantae; phylum Streptophyta; class Magnoliopsida; order Solanales; family Solanaceae; genus Anisodus; species Anisodus acutangulus. The sequence goes on from CM056508.1 coordinate 25,664,898, forward strand.
GAGGTGGGATGTGGGATGTGTCGCCCGTATCCATATACCATACATCGTCGGGCTGCTGTAAATTCATGGTGTTGAAGGCCTTGCCCAGTTCGGTAGGGGTAAGTAGGTCGTATGCTTATTGTTGTTGGGCCTCTGAGAAGTGGGCCCACTGTGGTTGGGTGGTCGGACGTGGGCTTAGAGGTGGGCCCAGATTACTGAGTTGCTGCCACCGGCCCGTGTTTTAGGCCGAGACGGTCGGTAGGGCAATGGGACGAAGCCCAATTTCCGAAAGTAGGCCAAGGTAGTGGACCGCCCCACTGAGTTGGGTAATGGGCCTGCTGGACTTGTTCACCGGTGTTGTTTCCTCGGCCATGGCCTCTACCCCTTCTGGGGTTTCCGCCGCGGTGGCCTCTGCCTTTGTCGCCACCGTGGCCACCCCGGGGACTGTCCGTGTACGGCGGTTGTCCGGCGGGTGCTGTGGTGTTCATCGGTGCATCAACTACCAACGCCTTCTGATTATGTTCATCCTCTTTGGCACGCCTAGTTTCCTCCAATAGTAATTGTGACCGAGTCTTATTGAAACTAGGGAGGGGATCGGCTTGTTGGATCATTGTTGCAAGCATGTCGTACTCACCCTTTGGCAAACCATTAATTAGTTGCAAAACCGTTTTTGTTTCTGAATCGGAGTGCCCACATTAGACAGTTGATCTGCAACTAATTTCAATTGTTTACAATAGTCGGACATAGTAACAAAGTTTTCAAGAGGGGTGTTATTAAATTGCTCCTCCAGATACACGGCATGTGTATATTGTTGTCTTGAAAAATTTCTTCTAGTCTTGTCTAGGGATAGCAACGGATTGGATCTGGACCGCATCCTATTAGATCCAGATCCAGATCCGTTTTTCATACATGAATCCATATCCGGATCCAGATCTGGATCCAGATCCGTCGGATCCATAAAAATCAGATCCAAATCCGGATCCACCGGGTCCACAGATCGGATCTGGATCCACATGTAAAAAAATTGCCTTGCTAAGAAATTTTTTTTTGAACTGACAAACGATTTTTACTTAGCTAACAGTTTACTGTGTTTCAATTTTTAAATGTTCATATGAGATATTTTGTTCGTTGTCTCGTTTTGATTGTGAGCTATTATTTGAAAATGTTGGACAATGACAATAGTTGTGGAAAATGATGACTAGTATTTCCACAATGCAGAACTTGCATGTGCTTGGAATCTTCACAAATGAAGTGAATATAATTTTAACTACTTGTCTATAGAGATGTTAGTCATTCACTAATATAACATTGATTTTATTATCGAAGTTACCTCTTTATTTTTTAGTTTTTGAGTTAACGCGGGGATAAATTAAACTTGTTTTGAGAATTAAACTTGCAAGGATGTGCTTAGAAATTTTAAAAAAATACTTATAAAATTACATTCTATGTTATGAATATATTTAATAAAAAACGGATCAACGGGTTGGATACGGATCGGATACGGATCTCAAATACAAGATCCAGATCCGATCCGATCCGTCAGAAACGGATCCGGGTCCGATCCGGATCCGTCGGGTCCAAATTTTAAAGATCCATATCATACTAAACGGATCTGGATCCACCGGATCCGGACCGGGTCCAGGATCCACTGCCATCTCTAGTCTTGTCCATAAGTCGTAAGCCGAAGCACCTGTCTTCTTAATGGTATGAAGTAGATCCTTGTATATGGTGTCATATATCCATTGCTTGATGATTGCATCAAGCCGTTTCCACATAGTGTTGTTGACGTCGGGTGGACGGGGTGTGATGGCATCGATGTGATCAAGAACGTTGTAGGCACAAGCATGTATTTGAAATAACTCAACCCACAAAGAGTATTGTCCATCCTCCTGATCAAGAATCAAAGGTATAAAGTTTTTTATGTTCGTTACGGCAAACGTCAGATGAAAGGTGTTGGGAGAGAAGGGAGGAGGAGGATGTGTGAGGTCTTGTGTGGAGGAGGAGGAATCGGGAGAAGCCATGCGATCGCCTAAGTATGGAAAAAGAGAGGGTGGGGCGGCGGAAATTTGCTAGGGTTTGGGGAGGGTTTCCGCCGTAACCAATGAAGAGGAGGGGGGGGGGGCGACTAGTGTTTGGGTGTTAGGGTTTGGCTTCTCATATATATATATATATATAGTGTGTGTGTGTGTGTTTACAATTGTAATCCTAATTGAATGAGAATATCTACTTTACATAATTACACTAAAATAATAATTACATAATATATGGAGAATATTTACGTATTCTCTATCATTTATAACAAAAACTTCATTTATGGTCTACACTATTTTAGACTCCTAAATCAGCTCAATGCATTAATCTTTTTCTAGCACTTTGTATTTGAAATCCCATATTGAACACTATGTGAACTATTAAAAAGACCAAAAATGCTGACATCCACACTTAGTTTTCTATAAATGCTCAAGATTTGGCTTCTGTATCAAGATTAATAGGGTGTAACATCCTTAGTCAATAACTGAAAAGTAAAGACAGCTCTAGAAACTAGCAGATTCAATAAAGGTTTAGTGCATGAACACACATATTTATAATAGAAAAGAGTAGAGGAGAAGATACCAGATAGACATAGCATCAACTGGCACCAATGGGTTTGGCAAAAGACCTGTGATTATGATCAGTATCATCAAATACCAGAACTCCAAGCTGCAATAGAACATAAACAATTACCCGAATCAAGAAATCCAATTCCTCACACGAAATTCTATTCATAGATTTAACTTATATGCGCTAACAGTTACTACTGAAATTTATCCTGCTATAGGAAGTGCCTTGCCTCATTTTTTCAATTATATTTGTTACGGACAATTATCTGCAGTTACTCCCTCCGTCTCAAAATAGCTGCCGTGTTTTTCATTTACACACCCCTTAAGAAAGCATTAAGAAGGATAGCATTTTAACTATTTTACCGTCTTACTATTTTTCACCATGTTATCTCTTCCCAATGAATATTTATTACTATCTATGCCAACTCCATCAGTGGTGTACTCCCTCTTAAATGTTGTAATTAATACAAAGGGTAACATGGAAAAAGACTACTTAATTTTATCCTTTTTTTATTATAAGTATTTTGAGACAAATATTTTTAGTAAGGACGACAAGCATTTTGATAGGGAGGAAGTACTTTTTAGTAACCTAATAGAGTAAAAATGTTTTTACACAATCATTATGTAGAAGTTAAACTCTATTTTGAAGTTAATTATTCCACTTATTATGGTAATTATCCGTAGTTACCTCTTAAATGACCTGATAGTATAAAAGATATTCATTGTCAATGAATAGAAGCTAAATCTTTTATGGGAGAGTTACCATAACATGACAGCAGAGGCCAAAGAGAGCTTGACAAAGCCATACAAGTCTTGGAAAGCCAATCACGAGAATCCAGTCCAAGCTCCATCAGATTTGGTGATAAAGATGTAGAGCAGCTGCAGAATTACTATGAGCCGCCATGAGGTATTGAGAGTGACAACTGCTCCAACTAAGCCCCATTTAAGTTTTAGTATAAATAACCAGCTAAAAAGGACATGAAGCACCAGAACTCCAGCAGAAATCCATGCCATCACTAACACTTTCCTCTGAGCTTGTAAGAATTTCTGAATTGGAAAGTTCATCGCATAAGCAAACAATTGTGGTATCATCCATAAAGCAAATTTTCCTGCAGTAGAATAAGTTGCAAGCATAAATTATTGGATGTCATAAACTCTTTGTCTGTGTGCATAAAATGCATCCTAATGTCTATATTTATAAGTAGACATAATACATAGATAGACACTTAAACTTGGCCTCTACTGACAACTAAACACTGCAACTTTGAGAATGCACATCTAGACATCTCAACTCGTCCCGACTGTATCAGTTGAACACTCCAACTTACAAAATGATCATCTAGACACCAAAGTTTATATGACACGTCATGCCACGTCACGTTGGGTGTCCACTAGACACAGTCAGGACAAGTTGAAGTGTCTAGATGTGCATTCTCAAAGTTGGAGTGTTTAGTTGTCAATTGAGGCCAAGTTAAGATGTCTAATTATGTATTATGCCATAAATAATTATATTTTTTTAGAGTAATTTATATGTGTGTGAGAGCAAGAATGTATGAATGCATATCAACTCGTAGTTTGCATTGAACAAACAAAAGAAGAGAGATTAAAACAGAATGACAGCTCTTGGAATTTAGTGTGGAACTAACCAGCAGCATTAGAGATGCGAGTGGTTTGACCAGCGAAAAGGAGAATAGCAGGGGAAACGACATAAATAGGAACCAAAATACAAGCAGTGGTGAGCAAAATGATCCAAGATCTTTGCATGTATATTCCCAGCATCCTCAGTTGTCCTGCACCAAATGCTTGCCCACATAATGTCTCCAGTGCACTTCCCATTCCCAACTGTCATTTTTACAACGATTACCCATTTCATATGCAAAATTAATCAAAATTCATTCATTTATCTAGTATGTCTTTTTAGCTGTCAATAAATCAATATATCTTGTTTAGGAGTATATATAAGTCATATGTCTCAAATTAAATATGAGCATTTTGGCAAGCAAATGAAAGATAAGACGTTGCCAACTTGCCATAGTAAGAACTTTAAAATCACAAAATATATAATAATTGAGAAATAGGTCCCCACTACAACGAGTAAATTGAATATACTGTTGGAAATTAGCCTTTGGCGGGAGTTGCGACCGACCAACTTTAACGGCTTAAACACTAGTGTTACGTATGTTGGAGAATCCGGTTCTTCACACATGCATGATGTACTAAGTACGTAGATAACCGTAGGGCCAAGAATCGTCAAATTTCATTGAGAAATGAAAGAGATATTGATTCACGAAGTGAGGTGTTTGAAGCATGGAAAGTGTGGTGTTGTGTTCAATTCTCCCTCATCGATAGGGGAAGAAAGAATTGTTGTGTATATAAGACTCGAAATTGGTTTGGGGTTTGGGACCCCAAGGGGTATCCCATGTGTTTAAAGGAGGGAGGACCTAGATGTGCTTCGGTTCGAGGAAAGACCACACGCGCGCCCGGTCGGTTCAGGGCTCCGGGCTCCGCAGGCTCCGCGGGCTCCACGGGCTCCGGGGCTCCACGGGCTCCACGGGCTCACGAGTGTGGGCCTTACGATATTATCTTTGGGCGAGAAAACTTTGCGAAATGCAGTTTGATCCCGAAGTTTGAAATCTGATTTGGACCAGAATTCTTTGGATGTACAGTTTGGTCCCTGAAGTTTCAAGATGTATAGTTTGGTCCCTGAAGTTTTCCGAAGAGCGAATTTTCGACGGTCGTAGCGAAGCGCCAAACACTCAATTCAGCCATTTATTTTGGCTGAATTACTCCTCCTATAATGGCCAAATCCGTTGGTCTTTTCACCATTTATTTTGGTGACTTTACTACCTCCATAATGGCCATTATTTGGCCAATAATGGCTGTTATGGAGGCAGTTAAATAGCCCTCCCTCACCTATATAAACACCCCTACACCATTGTTGAGTAGCACAGAAAATATACTTGCAATATACACGAAAATACACAAGCAAAACAGTTTCTTCCTACATCTTCCTTGCATCATTTCTTGCTCAATATTCTTCAAGGTAGCTCTTGAGTTTCCTTTGCTCAAGTGTTCCATTGCTGTTTTATCTTGGGAGACGAATTGTCCAGGACGTATAAAGGATAAATACGGGGCAATATTGTCTTAAGGACAGAGTGTCACATTCGACTCAGCAAGCAAACAAAGCAGTTTTTTTCAGTTTTTCAGTTTTATAGTTCATCTTTGTAATTTTCAGATTTCTAGTTGAATTGCAATTTCAATTCTTACTTTAGCAGTTACTTGTAATTTTCGTTTCTTGCAAATCCTTGTAATTCCAACATATACGACACACAATAAAGCTAATACAAGAAGGCGAGAAAATTGACTTGGATACACACTTAGAAATTAACAAAAAAGACAAAATTAAAGCAGTCAAATTCACACAGCTACAATTCTACAGTTTATGTAGAAAATGAATAAGTAAATCTATCCCTCCTTTAATTATTTATATTTATAAATAAAATGGTTCACGTAATTTAATAGTACAAAATTTAAAGCCGTCACACATTCTGAATTTGAGTGGTCACTGTTACCCATCAATAATGTATGTAGTTCATGTACTTTAGACGAAATAATCGATCAATTAACTATGTCGCTCTCTAATAAAGATCGACTATATATAAATCATCTCTAACTAAGTTTTATTCAGTCATATCTCGTTCCAATGTATCTTAGATGAATCTGTTAGCAAAAGTCAACATTCACAACATACAAAATTGGAATTTAAGTTATACATTGATTATTATACGTGAATTTTTTCTACATTATTATTGTGATTTTACATAATATAACATGTTACTTGCAAATTTGCAGATTATCAAATCATGGTTGTTACGGATACTCTCTCCGTTTTAAAATATTTGTCTGATTTTGACTTGGCACGAAATTAAGAAAATAAAGAATATTTTTGAATCTCGTGGTATTAAATTAAAGATACGAGGAATATGCCTAACATCATTTAATTTAATTTTGTGGTCTTAGACATGTCATATGAAAAGTTAAAACTAAAGACTTGTCAAAAAAAAGAAAGAGATAAATATTTTGAAATTAAAAAAGAAAAGTAGACAAATATTTTGAAAAGGAGTGAATATATTATTTGTAATAAATGATATAACTCAGGAAAGGAAATAGAAAGAGATAAGGTTCATATATTATAAGTAATTACCATGACACCAAAAGCAAGGCCGGCAATAACAGAGTTTTCAATAGAGACAGCAGCAAGTTCAAGTTCACCAACTTGACCAGCAAAAGTCTGAGTAAGTGCACCAAGCGAATACTGACATATGGAAGTGAAAATGGCAGGACCAGCCAGCTCCCATAGCCTCTTCGACTCTGTACCAAATTCCTTAACAAATCCAACCTCTTTTTCTTCTCCATCATCCAGCTCATGATGATTATCAAGAAGAAGGGGCTCATCGGTGTTGCTACTCATCATAGACGGATCCAAGATTTAAACTTAAAGACTTCAAAATTCTGAATTCAGAGTTTCACACGAACATATCTATGGTATATGCGAAAATGGTCTTCTATTCAATTGAACGCGCGCACTGCTAGATTTGACTCTGCTTGCGTGCTGAGTGCTAAGCTCCGGAAGAGGAGGAGAAGAAGAACTTGCAGTGTTGATTTGGCAGTAGTGAATGGGACGTAGTAGTTGTGTTTTATGTAAGGCTGTCCGGTGGGCGGGTCCTGACCCAGCCCGTCCCACTTACAGCCCCGCCCCGCCCCATCCCATTAAAAAAAATGATAAGAGGGTTCGAACTCGGGACGATCCCATTCGTCCCGCCCCATCTCGACCCGTCCCAACCCCCTTTGCAAAAATAGTCAATTGTGCAACGGTTAAATTTAGATTTTGGCCGTTGTGCCATGTCTATAATGGCCATTTTTGCCGCCACCCCATAAATCCATTACCCTCTTAATATTTATTTTTAACTCTTAAGTTAATATATTTACACTTTAACTTTATTTCTCAACTATAAATAACTCATTTTTTCTCTTTATTTTTCTCACAAATCTTTCTATCATCTCTCTAATCTCTCTATCTATCTTTCTACATGTCTACACAACCTACTAAATATTTTATTTTATTTGCTTATTTATATCAAAGTTCAAAAATTGGGAGTGAAGTTGACAACTAGCTTGAGGATCATCCATCGAGCAAAGTTTTAATTTTTAACCTCGATTACACGTTGACGTTACGTCGGCGTTTGGTACCTTCGTTCCTTCTTTAAATTATTATTGTTACTTAATTTTAATTATCATACTTAATTTTATTATCTTTAATTATTTATTTGCATAATTATAATATAACGAATTAAACATTTTATTTCTGGTAGAAGTACTAGGGGTAATAGAGGTAAGGATGTATCTTCTAGTAATCCTAATCATGGTGATTTCACTCATTTAGATGAAATTGATTTTTTTTATGTTAATATTAATATATCATTAGATCATGAGGTATATTCTGCATTTGAACCAGACTTTAATTTAGAAAATGAATTAGAAGATAATTTAGATAACACACTAGTGCACCTCCGCCTTAGGCTCAGATTGAGTCTCAGCCTGAAACTCAAATTGGAATGTCTCTTATTCCCCCTAGTATGAGTCGAGGCCCAAGTCAACGAAAATTTATATATATATATATATATATATATATATATATATCAAAAACAAAGCGCAAATAATCAACCGACTTCTGTACCATGTTCTGCTACTTCGCTGCAACCTTATAAAAGACATGTTGTTTCTGTCTATTCAAGGCCTTAGAAATAGAATGTATAGTGGTTCAGCTTCTTCACAAATTAGCAAATGTGGACGTGAAGTGGAGGTGAAGACTTGCTGAGATACTGGATAGAGAAACAATTGTCAATGAAGGTGGATGTGAAGACTTGCTGAGATACTGAAGGGAGAATGAGAAGACATTTCTGACACTAGCAAAGATGACTCGAGATGTGTTGAATATTCAAGCGTCATCAATAACTCCGTAAAGCACTTTTCTGCTGGAAGGTTTCAAATAGGAGAGCATAGACACTAATTGACTGGAGACAGCTTGGAGATTGCAGTTTTATTCAGAGATTGAATTAGAGCGGAGCGTAGCAGGTATAGTCAACCAAAGATCAACGAAGAAGACGACTACAACTACAACGAAATCTTATCCGAGGGAGCAAAAAGCGATGTCGAACAATTTGACCAACAACTTTCAATCACGACAGAAGATCCTCAAGAGATTGTGAGAAAATTAAAAAGAGTATGGTTGACTATATAATTTTTTTAATGACAATTTTACTATGTGATTTGCAACTTTTGAACTACGAAACAAAGTTGCAATTTTTGAAATTGTATTATAAAAAAAATCACATTTCTATTAAATAATATAAGAGACACAAAAACAACATTGTGATGTTTTTATTCACTATCTTGTTCAATTATTTAAGTGTTTAAATATATATATTTTTTAAATTAAGTGTCTAAAAAAATCCCCCAAATCCTGCAACCCAATCCGACCCGACCCGTCCCCAAATCTCGGTCCCTCTTTCGGCGGGATGTAGGACGGGACGGGACCTCTTCCCGTCCCGCCTATCTCGGCCCGCCAGTCCCGCCGGATCTCGATCCCGGCCACCCCCATCCCTCTAGAGTCCGTCCCCCTGAATCCCGCCCCGTCTCGCCAGTCCCCGGCCCACTAGCCACCTCTAGTTTTATGTGGATAGAATTGAGGCGATTTTTCAAATTAATACTTTTGTTAGGTGAACTTGCGTGGACGGATTTGATTTTGCCTGCGCCTTTAATGCTGCGATTGTAGGGGGTCATTTTCTAGCTAGCCAGGACAGCAGAGGTGTTTTTATAGTAGAGTGCTACTAAATAAAAATTTTGTTTAATTTTAGAGATTTTTATCCTCTATATCACTTGGTCCAAGATTATAATCAAAATAAACTTTATCCTATTTAGCCCATCTATCTATATATATCATATCATCTATTTATATATATATATATATATATATAATATTAAAAGCATGAAGAGTCTTAGAAATGTTGATTGAACTATTTGTCCTTTATTAAGAAACTCTACAATAGAAAAAAGGCCAACTATATGTTCATACAAAATTTGTATACATTCTTTGAAGTATTGTGGCGATTGGCAAATATTCCAATAACATAATGTTAATATCTATGAAAAATATTTTTGAAGAACAATTTTTTTAACGTTCATTAATTACTATTTTACACAATTTGTTCTTTTGTGTAGATTCTCTAATTTACACTTAGTATTTGTATTATGATTATCAAAATGTCATTCCCCTTTAATTTTTTACCCTTTGAAAATAGAATAATATTTATAACTTGAAAATCTATTGAAATTTGGTTATTAAACATTTCCTTATTTGGGAACATAGCTTCTTGTCAAATATATCCAAATAAATATTTCCTTATTTGGGAACATTTCCTTATTTAGGAACATAGCTTATTTGAAAAAATTTAAATTGATCCTTAGTCCAAATAAATATATAATTATGTGGGAACATAGCTTCTTGTCATCTTGAAAGATATATTATTTATTTATTTATTGTGATTATTGAGGATGTCATATAAAAAGTCATTTTATGCTCGATATAAGGAGAAAATAAAGGAATGACAACAACTTAGAGTCTCTTTTCCTCCTCCATTCTTAAAATTGCTTTCAATAACGTCTCCTCGCATTGACAAATGAATTATCATCATATTCATTATGGATCGAGGTGTGAGGCAATGAGAAATTCAGAAGGCCTTATTCATAGATTATTATACGTGCTTTGTACTTTTTAGCAAGGTTGGAGTTCTAGCATTATTGTTAAAGTCAAGCATTTTATAGCCGCAAGAAGTCTTTCATATATCTTCTTTGTTATTTCTGTTTATTTGTTTTCTGCTTCCCCATGTGTATTTCTCTTACTGTTTGGAGAATTTGAAATATATATGTTTTGTTTGTGTTTGTGTCACACCCCAAGCAGGGCCGTTCCTATACTGCTCGGTGTGAGAACAAAATGAGGTCATTTTAAAAAAAAAAGTTTTTCGCTACTCATTGTATTCAAACACGCAATCTCTCACTAGGGAAGGACTTTTGAAGAGAGCCCTCAATCGCTAGGCTACAACTCTCATTGATAAGATTAGAGTCATTTTTAATACATATCTTAATATTTGGAACCAATGAAAGAAAAATGAAAATTCTGGGGCGTAGGCCCCGCCGGCCGGGAGCCCTGTGCGACGCCGCCGCCTTGACTGCCCTAGGAACGGCTCTGACCCCAACCTTTGGGGTGTGGCCGGCATCCGGTGCCGTAATGGTCTGAGCCTACTACTTCTAGAACATGACATGAACATATAAGAATATGGGCCGACAAAGCCTCTGAATGATAGTCGTATAGTATCTCAAACATAATGACCTGTAAACTGAGACAATCCCAAACATAATGACCTGTATACAATTAAGGAAAGTATATTTTGTATATATTGTAGTGTATTTGTTACCTAGATTAGGATATACACTTATCATAATTAGGATATACACTTACCATAATTGTATAGTTAGAATTATGGTAGAATAAGATTTTAGGAATAGGATTCTCCTATTTTGTAACTTGTATATATATCTATTCAATCAATGAAAATAATCAAGGGGATTATTTCTTTCATGGTATCAAGAGACTAGGTCTAAACAAAAGTTTTTCTCTCCCAACTTTTGTCCTCTCTTTGATTTTCGGCCGAGACCCCCCCTCCGGGTTTCTCTTCCAAAATTCGTCTTCCGCTCTCAAAAATACCTCTCTTAAATTTCCCTTCCTTCTTTGTTCTTTCAATATGTCTAAGAACAATTATCATCCTACCCTCATGGTTTCTAACATCAAGACCAGTATCCCTATTGTCCTTGAGATGGAAAACATCCAATATGCGACGTGGGCGGAGTTGTTTAAAATTCACGCTATCTCCCATCAAGTTCTTCATCACATCATTCCTCCCGCTAGACCTCTTCCTGCGGAGGATCCTGAGTTATGGATTACTCTTGATGCTACCGTTCTCCGGTGGATCTACGCCACTATTTCGGTTGATCTTCTATAGACGATTATTGAGCCGGATACCACGGATATGACTTCCTGGAATAGATTGCGTGACATATTCCAAGACAACCAACATTCACGTGTCATCACACTCGAGCAGGAATTCTCCCTAGTTCGAATGGACGAATTTCCGAACGTTTCTGCATATTGCAAGAAACTAAAGGAGTTGGCGGATCAACTCCAGAATGTTGGCGCACCGATAACTAATAATCGTCTAGTTCTACAGTTGGTTGCCGGTCTTTCGGAGGCCTATAATGGTGTTGGAACTCTCCTTCGCCAAAGCAACCCTCTTCCTGACTTCTATCAAGCCCGCTCGATGCTTACTTTGAAAGAAGCCGGTTTGGCTAAAAAGGCAGCTACCGAAGCAAGCCCCGTCGTCATGGTGGCGTCCTCTCCTAGTTCTTCGGGTTTTGTTAATAATTCGGGCCAAAACCATAATCATGGTGGCGGCAAGAATAATAGCAAGAATAATAACAAAAACCGCGGGGGAAAACGCGGCGGTTCTGGTGGCGGTTCCGGTGGTCAGCAAGCAGGCGGTGGGTCCCATCCAAGGAACAATGGCCCACCACCCCCTGGGCCTAGCAGTGGGGCCCATGGCGGTGGTGAGGCGATGGGACCGTGGGCGGCGACCTCTACAATCCGGCCAGCCAATTCCGGCTAGTGGTGGCAGCCAACGATTCGAGCCCAACACCCGGTGGAGGCCCATCGGCGATGGCCCAACAACAGCTACGGCCCAGCTCCATCACAGACAGGAATTCTTGGTCCCCGACCTCCGGAAGCCCATCATGCAGAAGGCCCCACTAAAACCGATATTGAGGTCGCGATGCACACATTTAGGTTAACTCAACCGGACCCAAATTGGTATATGGACACCGGTGCCACTACTCACATGACTTCCGAATCAGGTACTCTCTCATCTTATTCCAATTTGAGCACCCCTCGGGGGATAATTATTGGTAATGGCAGTTCTATTCCAATTCTAGGGTATGGTCAGAAAAAGTTGTCTCCTCCCAATCCACCTCTTCTCTTGAAAAATACTTTACATGCTCCTAAATTGATTAAAAATTTAGTGTCTATCCGAAAGTTCACTACTGACAATTCTGTTTCCATTGAATTTGATCCTTTTGGTTTCTCTGTGAAGGATTTCAAGACGGGGAGTCATCTCATGAGGTGTGATAGTAGGGGAGATCTGTATCCTATCATGTTTGGTTTCAGTCCATCGAGTCAAGCCTTGTCATCAACTTTTGCAGTCATCTCTCCTTCCATGTGGCATGCTCGTCTGGGTCATCCGGGATCTTCTATTTTATCAGTTTTAGATAAAAATAGCTTTATTTCTTGTAAGGGTACGAGTCGTACTCCACTTTGTCAGTCTTGTTCATTAGAGAAAATTGTTAAGTTGCCATTTGTAGACTCCAATTCTCATACTTCAATGCCATTTGATATTATTCATAGCGACTTATGGACGTCTCATGTTCTTAGTTCATTGAGTCATCAATATTATGTTCTCTTTTTAGATGATTATTCGAGATTTTTGTGGACGTTTCCAATTGCGAATAAATCACAAGTGTTTTCCGTCTTCGTCAAATTTAGAGCGTTCATTCGTACTCAATTCGAAAGAGAAATAAAAAATATTCAATGTGATAATGGGAAAGAGTATGACAATAGGGAGTTTCGGGAATTCTGTGCTAATAATGAGATCAATTTTCATTTTTCGTGTCCTCATACATCTTAACAAAATGGGAAAGCCGAACGCAAAATTCATTCCATAAATAACATTGTTCGAACTCTCTTAATTCATGCCTCCATACCTCCATATTTTTGGCATCATGCTATACAAATGGCCACATATCTCCTTAACATAATTCTTTCTAAAGGTCTGACATATTCTTTCCCCCTCAAAATCGTATATAATAAGAACCATTCTTATTCTCATCTTCGGATTTTTGGGTTCTTGTGTTATCCGTTATTCTCATCCACCACAATTAACAAACTTCAGGCTCGGTCTACCCCGTGTGTATTTTTGGGTTATCCGTCGAATCATCGTGGATATAAATGTTTTGATTTATCCTCCAAGAAAATCATAATTAATCGCCATGTCATTTTTGATGAAACTCAATTTCCTTTTACGAAAGTTCATACTCCCGAGCCTAGGTCGTATAATTTTTTGGATGACCAAATATCCCCGTATATTATTCAGAATTTTTCGGACATATCCCGCACCCAAAATCCTCCAGTGCCCATCGCCGTTAGACCCATTTATCGCGTGCCTTTGTTCGATTACTAGATCCCCCAAGAATTGGGCGATCCACCCAATTCTGAACTGGGTCGAGACGATGATTCGATTATCGATTTGGGCGAGAATGCCCATCGCTGGCCACCCGTCCCGAGCCCAGAAAATTTCCAAAATTCCCTCAATTCTTCCTCGAGTCATAGATCGGTCACTCGTAGTCAGCGGGGTATTTTTACACCTAAAAGACATTTTAATTTACATTCTGATGTCTCTAAATCCCCCTTGCCCCGCAATCCTGTGTCCGCATTAAATGACCCTAATTAGAAAATTGCTATGACTGATGAATATAATGCTCTTATTGATAATAAGACGTAGGAGTTGGTGCCCCGTCAATATGGTATTAATGTTATCAGGTCTATGTGGATTTTTGCTCATAAGGAGAATTCAGATGGGTCATTTGCTCGACATAAGGCGCGACTTGTTGGTGATGGTAAGACTCAGCAGGTTGGGATAATTGTGGTGAGACGTTTAGTCCGGTGGTCAAACCGGCTACCATTCGCAATGTGCTTAGCTTGGCTCTTTCCAAGACCTGGTCAATTCATCAGTTGGATGTCAAGAATGCTTTCCTACATGGTGATCTCAAGAAAACAGTCTATGCATCAGCCGTTGGGTTTCAGGGATCCAAACCGTCCTCATCATGTATGTTTGTTGAAGAAGTCCTTATATGGGCTTAAGCAGTCTCCAAAAGCCTGGTACACGAGGTTTGCTGACTTTGTTTCAACTATTGGGCTCACTCACAGCAGGTCAGATAATTCCTTGTTCATCTACCGATGTGGTTCGTCCTTGGCCTACATTCTGTTGTATGTGGATGATATCATCTTGACTGCCTCTTCCGATGCCTTGCGCCAGTCTATCATGACCATGCTCAGTTCTGAGTTTGCTATGAAAGACTTAGGGCCTTTGAGTTATTTTTTGGGGATTGCGTCAAACGTCATTCAGGTGGCTTGTTTTTGTCTCAACGAAAGTATGCTGCTGAGATCATAGAGAGGGCTGGGATGTCATCATGTAACTCCACTTCCACGCTAGTTGATGCAAACCCCAAGCTGAGTGCCGCACCAGGTGCACCATACGAGGACCCGACCCGCTATCGCAGTCTTGCAGGGGCCCTCCAGTATCTTACCTTTACCAGACCGGATATTACGTATGCGGTTCAGCAGGTGTGTTTATTCATGCATGATCCTAGAGTTGAGCACATGAATTCAATCAAACGCATCATTCGGTATATTCAGGGGACACTGGACTATGGGTTGCACTTGTATCCTTCATCTACATCCATACTTGTCTCTTACACGGATGCTGATTGGGGTGGTTGTCCCGACACCAGACGGTCGACTTCTGGCTACTGTATGTTCCTTGGCAACAACTTGGTCTCCTGGTCGGCAAAGCGTCAGGCAACTCTATCACGCTTAAGTGCAGAGGCAGAATATCGAGGGGTAGCGAATGTGGTCTCCGAATCATGTTGGCTACGTAATTTGCTTTTGGAGCTTCATTGTCCCATTCAGAAGGCAACCTTGGTATATTGCGATAACATTAGTGCCATCTACCGTTCAGGTAACCCAGTTCAACACCAACGCACTAAGCATATCGAAATGGACATTCACTTTGTCCGTGAAAAGGTTGCAAAGGGTCACGTTCGCGTATGCCATGTCCCGTCTCGTTATCAAATTGCAGACATCTTTACAAAGGGTCTACTAGCGGTTCTCTTTGAAGATTTTAGGGACAGTCTCAGCGTTCGAAGACCGCCCGCTATGATTGCGGGAGTGTGTTAAACAAATGTAATATACTCGTGATATACACTGAATAAACAACAGTATATATCACAGGTGTATATAGAAGAGCAAGGCGACCAAGAAGAAAGCAAAGCAAGCACCAAAGCAAAGGGCAAAGTGGCCCAAGACGCTGAGGCCCATCACGGATTTCCCAAAGAAAGCAAAGGCGATTTGTATATTAAGGAAAGTATATTTTGTGTATATTGTAGTGTATTTGTTACCTAGATTAGGATATACACTTACCATAATTAGGATATACACTTACCATAATTGTATAGTTAGAATTATGGTAGAATAAGGTTTTAGGAATAGAATAAGAATATGATTCTCCTATTTTGTAACTTGTATATATATCTATTCAATCAATGAAAATAATCAAGGTGATTATTTCTTTCAGTTGTAATCAGCATTTATTTTTATTTTTGGTTGCAGTCCTCTTTGGTACCATCCTCTTAGATCAGACTGATTCTTAGCTTTTGGACTCCAGAAGTGAGTCCATAAATAATGGAATGAAGGGTGAAAAAAGAGGACCACATTGAAATCATGCAACTAAATATGTGCAATGTGAACATTCACCAAGAAGCTGCAAGTCCATTCTAATTTCTAAATTAATTAATTAATGGGTTAAGCTGGCGTTATACACGGAGATGGATCGTTTATCTATTTATTTATTTCTCAGTGGGTGTCTAATTATGGATAGTCTTTACGTCTAGAGATATTCCAACAAACCCCAGTATGAGGTCAAGGTTCGTTTTCATTGGTCTAACTAACCAATAGAATGATTCCAATTTCCAAAAGGTGGGCGTAACATCACCTGATTAATTAATGAGAAGATTCCTTTTTTGAAGGAGTCTTCCCTCCTTGTTATATTGCTTCAGGTCTTTTCTATCTTTCGATGCTTCTATGGTCTCCTGTTTCGCTCTTCTCTATGTGCGTAAATCTCTCTTCTTATATGTTTGATCTGCCTACGTTTTCTATACAATTCTCAAAATACATATTTACATCAAGGTTCGCGTGTGTACATATGTTAATGTTTGCTCACAGACACTTGTATACGTGAGATGACATTAATTATGTTGCTTATCTATGAATCTTCTGAAGATCACGGCTATTCAATTTTCTTTTGACAGTAGATGCTAAAAGAAACTCTCTGTGTTCTGCATATCAAAGAGGAAACTGTGTGTGTTCTCCCATTGCTTGATTTAATAAATACTATCGTATACTTAATATGTATATCTATCTAAGGGTTGATTGGAGTGAGTAGGGATTTGTAGGATCATTGGGCTCATTCTTAATTAGGTGCATTTGGTTTAGATCTAGTGTTTCTATACTTGGTAAAATTGATAAGAAAGAGAAAAGATTAATCAAATTTTATCTGATATAAATGGTGTTGAGTATTTTTGCTCTATGGTACTTTATAAAGCAGTACGGGAAGTATATGACTATTACAAGTATTCGAAAGGATAAACAAAGATTCAATAATTCAACTAGTAATCTGAAAATTACAAGAGAACCACAAAACTGAAATTACAATTTTGTTGAAGACGGAAAATTGGAAACTGTTTTTGCTGAGTCGAGTGTGGCACTCTGTCCTTAAGACAATATTGCCCCGTATGTATCCTTTATACGTCCTGGACAATTTGTCTCCCAAGATAAAACAGCAATGGAACACTTGAGCAAAGGAAACTCAAAAGCTACCGTGAAGAATATTGAGTAACGAAATGATGCCTGGAAGTTGTAGGAAGAAGAAAACTTTCTGCTTGTGTAAGCTTCTGAATTTTCTTGTATATTATATGTGTGTTCTTAGTACTCAACAATAGTGTAAGGGGGTGTTTATATAGGTGATGGAGGGGCTGAAAACTGCCTCCATAATAGCCAAATAATGGTCATTATGAAGGTAGTAAAGTCACCAACATAAATGGCGAAAGACCAACGGATTTGGCCATTATAGGAGGAGTAATTCAGCCAAAATAAATGGCTGAATTGAGCCAAAGTAATTCTGGGATCAAACTGTACTTCAGCCAAAGTAATTCTGGGATCAAACTGTACTTCTGGCAAAGTTCTCTGGCCCAAAAAGATAATATCAGAAGACCCACAACCCGTGACCCGTGAACCCGAGAACCCGGAACCCGGAACCGGACCGGACGAGACGGGCGGGCGGCGGCGGCGCGCGTGTGGTCTTTCCTTGAACCGAAGCACATCTAGGTCCTCCCTCCTTTAAACACATGGGATACCCCTTGGGGTCCCAAACCCCAAACCAATTTCGAGTCTTATATACACAACAATTCTTTCTTCCTCACCCGTGACCCGTGATCAGAAGACCCACAGCCCATGACCCGTGACCCGTGACCCCGAGAACCGGACCGGACGAGACGGGCGGGCGGCGGCGGCGCGCGTGTGGTCTTTCCTTGAACCGAAGCACATCTAGGTCCTCCCTCCTTTAAACACATGGGATACCCCTTGGGGTCCCAAACCCCAAACCAATTTCGAGTCTTATATACACAACAATTCTTTCTTCCTCTACCGATGAGGGAGAATTGAACCCAATACCACACTTTCCATGCTTCAAATACCTTACTTCGTGGACCAATATCTCTTTCATTTCTCAATGAAATATGACGATTCTTGGCCCTACGGTTATCTACGTACTTAGTAGATCATGCATATGTGAAGAACCGGATTCTCCAACATACGTAACACTAGTGTTTAAGCCGTTAAAGTTGGTCGGTCGCAACTCCCGCCAAAGGCAAATTTCCAACAAATGGCAAATGCATTACTTAGCAGAGTAATCTGTAATTAGGGCCCTACAAAATTGTGATCTATGTCCTATCAAGTTCCATGTGCCATTAAGTTGGCAACTACCTAATATTGTGTTGGCATCATGTTACCTACAACAAGTAAGAAGCTTCCTTTTCTATTTTGTTTAGTTACATGTAATCAAATATTGATATGGTTTTTCAATTTCTAACTGGATTATATACTAAATAAATGTCAGCAAATTAGACAATTCTGTGAGTTGACATCATGTTAATTCGGATGTCATCTTGGATGAACATGTTTGAAACTAAAAGAGTCAAAGAAAAAATAGGAGGCAAAGAACATAATATTTGTCCTGAGCAGCCAGCATGAATTGCAAAAGTTTTTGACTACTCCCTTCCTTTTCATTTTTGTCTGGGTACAACGTTTGAATACTCAAGGAGATTTTTAAATCTTATAATCTCAAACTAAAGATATGTATAAGGACCAAAATGCTTTTTGAATCTTATAACTTTTAACTGCTGCGTATTGGAATAAAGAAGTACTCCCTCCGATTTTATGTGTCTCTTAGTTTGACTGCATACGATATTAAAAAAAATACGAAAGACTTTTGAATCTTGTTGTCTTAGACTTAATCTGTGTATAAAGTCATGTAATACTTTTTCAATCTTGTGGTCTATGTCATGTAGGATGTTGGAATTATCAAGAGTTTTAAGTGATATTCCTTTTTAGCAGATTGAAAAGGAAAGTATGATATATAAAATGAAATAGCGGGAGTACTAAATATAGAAAATGATACTTTTTAAACAACTTGAAAAAAGTTGAGTAAGACACATAAATTGAAATAGCGATCATATTATTTTACTCTTCGAAATGACCGTTAGGTTAAAGAGGAAAATTCATTTTGGCTCTATTTCTCAACAAGAATTACTGAAAGAATATGTAAAATTCTACATTGCAAGAACAATTTATAAATTATGAATGAGGAGATAGCATGCACCAGGCATCAGCTTTAACTGCAAACTGTCCAGGTAACTAAATAGAATTGAAATTGCACCTGATTTCTAGCTCTTTGTTAGGTGCTGCATAAAGCAAAAGCAAACAACTTTTTTATTACCTATCAATAACTTCTTCCATTACGGATAAATTTATACAAAATTGTGGAAGAATTATAATAACATCTTCTCACTCTCTTGCTATGCTAAATCAAATGAAAATGTCACTGTACTGTAATATAGTTCAGGCTTTAACTAACTTCATCACAGTTTCTATTTCTGTCTTAATTATATGAGAACCAAATGAAAGGTTTGGCCTTTCAATTCCCATTTACTTATTAGTTGGTATTAGTATGTGATCCCTTTGCTTCCTTTTCTGATGCATTCTATTGATTGACTAGATTATAGTCACCCATAAGTGACTATTTTTTCCGGCAACTAGCTGTTTACCTATTAGTTTTATTTCTAAATTCTATGCAGTTGTCAACAACATATAATGATCAAAGAAATTTATTTGACACTGAAGTACCACATGTCCACTTTAAGGGTTAGAAATTGTAGCGTGCGATATGAGCATAGCACAGATTTGGACTCTTGGAAAGGTCATCTAGTTCTACTGATCCTGTTTAAGAAAAAACATGTATATCGCCATGTTTTAGATGAGCGACAACCACATCATTTCCTTGTGATGTCCGACTTAATTGTACTCTTTTGAAAACTTCTAACAATATTTTTACACAGACAAACTCTCTCTTCTTTTATTATGGTTGATGTGAATCTGGAAAGTACTAAGTTAAAATCATCTTAAGGACATAGTAAGCTTATGGTAGTTGAGGAAGACTCTCTTTGAAACTTGTAAATGTATTCATCGTCATCTAACTGGTAGAATTTCCTTTCTAATTTGAGGATCAGTATTTTCCATGAGTCTAATACTTATCTAAGTTATGCTGTTAGGATCTTGATATCTTAGTTACTTTCTGGTAATTCGGCAATCATCTCCTTGTCGACTCCTTAAGCCAAGGCATAATTCATCTGTTCTCATAGGCTTCATCTTTTGTTTAAGTGCAGATATAAGCTTCAAGAATCGTAGTCCTCTACTGCTGTGGGAGCTCTGGAAATTTATCTCCTGTATAACTAGTAAGAGTAAAGTTAATAATATTGCATGTAAGGAGTTTAAGCAAGCGAAAATCTTCTAATTGCCCCGAGTACAGAACAAAGGAGGATGGAACTCAGTCAGGATCTTGCCTCTGAGAATAAATCGAAGCATTTCCCTTTAACGCCTTTCAGAATCATCAGGGGAGTGATATGTTTAGCAATTCTTCTGTCAACCGCATTCATTTGCTTAATTTATTTCGCACCAGTAGCATCTGTACTCTTGCGCTTCTTCAGCACGCACTATAGCAGGAAAGTAGTAGCATTCCTCTTTGGCCTTTGGCTTGGATTGTGGCCATTCTTATTTGAAAAGATTAACGAAACCAAAGTGATATTTTCTGGACAACATGTTCCACCACGAGAACGTGTTCTGCTGATGGCCAACCACAGAACTGAGGTTGATTGGATGTACTTATGGGATCTTGCATTGCGGAAGGGATGCTTGGGACACATCAAATATCTACTTAAAAAAAGTTTGATGAAATTGCCCGTCTTTGGATGAGGATTTCATGTGCTAGAGTTCATTCCACTGGAAAGAAAATTGGAAGTTGATGAACCAGTTATAAGACAGATGGTTTCAACTTTTACCAATCCTCAGGATCCACTTTGGCTGACCCTTTTCCCTGAAGGAACTGATTTCACGTAAGGAATTTTAATTCTTTGGATCTTATCAAGTGTCCCCTTTTTGGTTCTTTGATGAATTTTAACTCAACATTTCACAATTATTAATTGCTTACAACTTCATAAAGTTCGACATTTTACAGTTATTAATTAGTTCTTGCCTTTACTTGCAGTGAGCAGAAGTGCAAAAGCAGCCAAGAGTTTGCTACCAAGAACGGATTACCTGTCCTAAAGAATGTACTGCTTCCTAAGACAAGGTTTTTATGCCTGCTTGGAAATATTAAGGAGCTCATTGGATGCAGGTTTCGTCTTGTTACCATAATAAATTACTACTTGTTTCTCTAAAACCGTCATATATTTTGCAACAAGTTCAGTTTTCCAAAACAATGAAATATTTCCGACCTGAGGGATCATCTTCTAATGTCTCTTGACTATTGTCCTTCTCGTTATATCCTATTAACATGCTGAAATTTGCAGTTTATGATGTGACAATCGCGTACAAAAATATTCAGTGTCCTACTTTACTGGACAATGTTTTTGGTGTGGATCCTTCTGAAGTACACATTCATATCAGACGCATTCCGATTGAGGAGATTCCAGCATCCGAAAGGGAGGCGTCAGCATGGTTGATGGACACATTTCAGTTGAAGGGGCAGTTACTCTCTAATTTTATTGTAAATGGTCATTTCCTAACGAAGGAACGGACGAAGAACTCTCTACAGCAAAATGCTTGGTCAATGTTACACTAGTAATTGCTGTCACTGGAATATTTACATTCTTTACATTTTATTCATTCATCTGGTTCAAAATATATGTAGGTTTATCTTGTGTATACCTTACTTTTGCTGCTTACTTCAATTACAGACCACAACCCACTCTTGGTTGTAACAATGAAATGCCTTGGTGCAGAAAAAGTTCATAGAATGAAAAATGATGAGCAGAAAGGTGATGATGATTTTGAATTGCTCTAATTGCATTTTTTAAATTGTTAACAACGTTCTTTCTTCTAGTCAAGTAATACTCATAGTCCTTCCATCCCCTTGGCTTAATTACTGTTGGAACTGAAAAGTGAAATTCTTCATTTTTTCTCAACATGGCACTTTTAATTACGAAAAATAAACGAATCAATGACTAAAATTAGATTTAGGATTAATTTACACACTCTAACATTATCTTATGCATTCAATACCAAATATGGAACAGAGAACTTAAACATAAAAATAGATAATAACATCGTTTAAGAGCATATTATGCCCATTATGAAAAACGTTAATGACTTTGGAACATATGGTACCTATTGCTTTCATATATCTTAGGGGGGATAGGCAAGTTGAACCGCCTTGATTGAAGGAAATAAAAAGAATCGTATCTCTTGAATGACTTTTTATCAACTTACAATGAAAAATTTAAGGCTGTCTTCCATCCAAGCTACTCTTTTACAAGCCGTACCTAACCAGTCCTCGGATTTTCCAAACTTGAAGTCCTTCAAAGCTCCTTCAGTTAGCTAAAAGGTATGGTTTTCTTTTCGGGTACGTGTTATACATAGCTTAAAAACATTTACATAATCAAGTCATTTCAAAATTACAGGTAAGCATCTTCACAAACATCGGTTGATGACTTGAAAAAAAAGGAGTAACCTGTTAAAGTAGATTAAGTTACAGTGATAGTGAAAATATTATTCACATTGTCTGTGTATTTAACCGATTTACAGGAATTTATTTACTGTGTTTCTTACATTAATAAATTAGGATTAGGCTTAATAGTTCGAGACCCCCCCCCCCCGAACTTGATACCTTTTGTCGGTGTACACCTAGATTATTTTTTGTCTAATTACCCCCTTCATACTAGACTATTTGGTAGTCTTCACAACCCCCCATCCCTCTCTGACGACCTCAACCCATGGTGGTATGTGTTTGTAAAGAATGGACCTTGGGTCTAACTCAACCCCAAAAGCTAGCTTGAAGGGATGAGGATTGACCAAGCCATATAAGGAGACTAAGGACCACTTATTCCACCGATGTGGGAGAACTCAACACCCCGTCTCACGCCCAGGGCTGGACATCTGGAGTGTGGACAATATAAGAGGGGGGGGGGCAACATCGGAAACAGTAAATTTGGACGGGTCTGGCTCTGATACCATATAAAGAATGGATCTTGGGCTTAACTCAACCCCAAAAGCTAGCTTGAAGGGAGGAGGATTGACCAAGCCATATAAGGAGATCAAGTACCACTTATCCCACCGATGTGGGAGAACTCAACAGTGTTGAGCTGAGCTAAAATTAGTTTTGTGTTATAAACTAAGAGCAAATAAGAAAAATACCAAAAGATGAAAATAATAGAAATAGAGAGACAAGAGATGGAAGCTTTCCTTGTTCTCTTCCAAGTAAACAAGTGTGTACAATATGAGCTCTTTTGTATCTATTTATAGTGGTACATAGAGGTATACCAAATGTAGTCATAAACATGTGAATATGAAATCATGGAAGAGGTGGGAGACATAGCATTAAGGAATTGAGATCATGGAGGAGGTGGAACGTAATGGTGAAGAGTAGTGGGGGCATTACATGTGTGTAGTGGACATCCACATAAATAATATATTTCATAACACATCCCTTTGGATGTCCATAGATGATATGCCTCGTTAAAACCTTATTAGGAAAAGCCAAGTGGGAAAAAATTATAGTAGAGGAAAAATAGTACACATACCTAGTATTATGCATCATTAGTTGCCTCATTAAAAACCTTGCATGAAAAACTTAGTGAAAAAAAACCCCGGCTAAGGAAAAAAGAGCACAACACGTATTATACTCCTCTTGATTAAAATATCATTTAATTCTTGGAGAAAATGCATCTCAATCTTGTATACTAGCTTCTCAAATGTCGAGGTTGGTAATGCTTTAGTGAACAAATTCATCAAATCATCAATCGAGAGCATTTGTTGAAAATCTGTTTCATATTTCTGTTGAAGATTGTGTATGGAAAAGAACTTTGGTGAAATGTGTTTTATTCTGTCTCCTTTGATATATACTTCTTTCAATTGACTTATGCAAGTTTCGTAAGCTATTGTTGAAATCATGATTTGAGTTGTAGAATTGGGATTAAAAAGACCTAGGTTGAAAATATGAGTTTTTTTCAAATTGAATATCGAATTGAAGTCAAATCGAGTCACTTTTGGGATTTAGACTCTATGAACTATGGGTAAATGGAATTTTATCACAAAATTATAGTTTTACCCTTCGAAACTCGGGATTGCCTTTTTGAGTGACTTTTTAGGTCAAAAATAGTAGTGTAGAAATATGGGTATCCACGTCCTCTTATTCTTACGTAAATTTCGTATTTAAACAGAATTTGATTATTCGGAGGCTCTATGAAAGAGCAAGGCTTTAGTGAGCACTGGGCTTTAAATCAGTCAAGTTGAGACCTTACTTGACTCTATTTAAAGTGCATGGTTGATTAAAATGAACTAATGAAGAGGGAGTAATGGGAAATTAAAGGCGTCCTATATTTATGAGGTGATGAGCACTTGTATTGGATACCAGTGTTACGATTTTGGGAAGGTGTACCTTATTCGAGTCATTTTGTGTGGTTTGAATGTCATGCTTTGGGCATTAGCTGATAGATTAAATTGAGTGCATGAATTGTAAGTGAGATATGAAATCTCTTATTTAATGCTTCTATGTTACATGACTGTCTTATTTGTGATTATGTGTTCTCATCACTCCGTAATACTCATCTAAAAGTGGAAAGGAGTTAAAGATTTTATCTTTTTACTTTATAGCCTTGTTGCTTATTGTGTGCATGTCATATTCATGCTTTCATATGGTATCAAATAGAGTGATGTGAATGAAAAATGACCGAATTGGCTAAAGGCAGGTAATGTGATCCGAATTGGCTAAGTATAGGTAATGTGAGCCTATTTAGATGTGATTGAGATTAGAAGCCTAAATGGCTAAGGATTCGATGAGAAATGGTTCCGAGTCGTGTATGGATCTCACGAGTCCTTTTGGGTCACGTATTCTATATTATGGAGCGTGCGTATACCGTGATGAAAGGACTTGCATTGCATTCACATATCATATCATTCATTGAATTTTTTGTTGATTGACTTACTTGAATCATTAAGGAAACTATTCATATTCTACTTAAATGATTATTTGAATACTTGATGGTTTGCAAATATTGTATTGTTGGACTAATCGTGGTTAAGTATGGAATTAAGCAATCGAAGACCAACCTTCATCATCGTTTTAGTTTAGCTAGGATCGATCCGTGGTGTTGCTGAGTACACATTGATTTCCTATACTCACTCTACACTTGTGATACCTTTTGTGTGTAGATTCAGTTCCTAGCACAAGCGGAGCTCGAGACTTCACCGCATGTTGACGAATTTTTTTGAAGGATTTGGGATGACCTACGTCACACCCAAACCTTGGGAGTGTGGCTGACACTCAATGCCTTACTATCTCAAGAATACCACATTCATTACCATAACCTGAACATACAGAAGGTCTGAGCCGATAAGGCCGTAATTAGATAATTTGAATGAAAACAAGGAATATATACAGTTGACAAACCCAATAGGACATGAATATATACATATAATGGCCGAAAAACCACCATGGAAGACTGTACAACAAAACATATGCCGATAAGGCCATCCAAAACATCTATACACAAGACATCTATCTACAAGCCTCTAAGAGTGCTGTAAATGCCATAAGGTCGGAACAGAGCCCCATCATACCCATAAGACTTATACAAAACCATACCAACACAAAATGGCAACTCCTAAACAAATGGAGTGCACCAACACCACCGCTGAGATGAGTAGCCTACTAAGGAGGGCCGCCAACATGTTTATATGAACCTGCAGACATGAAACGCAGTGGCCCCGATAAGGGGATGTCAATATAAAATAATGTATTGTATGTAAGACTGATAAAGTATAAATAGAGACATCAACGTAAGTGAGAGAAAATAAAGGTCAACCTAAAACTCTAAATAGCCACTGAGGGCCATGATATGCAATAATATAATATATACGTGTATATAATGCCGTTAAGATACATAATGCATATATAACACCATAGGCCTCTTGGACATCATCATAACCAATTGATCAGTGGTGTTATACACACACACACACACACACACATATATATATATATATCATGTATATAATGTGCTTGTCATTATGCATATGTATACACATGCATAAGGATCATAAGGAACATTATGAGCTCTTCGAAGTGATATAAGGTTGTTATACCTCCGACTACCGTTATATAGCTAACATACCATCATACGTTTCATTATCATAAAGAAGAATACTATACAATGATGGATAGATCATATGGCATGAAAGTACTCCCAACAAGAACAAATAAGATTCAATAACATTCAATGGAATCAATGACGTGAACACTTCTAGCTTAACAAAAAATAAAATCATTATGGAGGGACGTTCATTTACGTTTCATTTTTGTTGGATTCATGCCAAAATAAGGAAAGTGATAGCCTTAACACACCTCTCGATGATGTATCTCTGAGGACACAATGTAATCAGCCCATTTTCAATCTACAATACACGAGAAGAATACTATCATCATGCTAACGAAAAGACTAATATACAACATATCGAGCGACAAACTCAATGTTTTACTAACTATTGAACTACCTTCTTTACGTTTCTTTCTCCATTTCATTCCAGTAACAACACAAAATTTCAACACATTACTCTATAAATTCCATCCACAACAACACCATAAAACACTTCAAAACAGTTCAAAGAGATACAACAACTCCTACCTAACTTCTTGTCATCGATTCATAGGTTCTAACTCAATTAGCTTAACCAAGACTTGTATCTACTCAAACACAAGATAAATAGGAAGATCCTTACCTCAAACAACCGGAATAAGCTCAGTCGTAAGCTTACTTCACTTCGAAGGAACCTCTTATCTTGCAACGAAATGGAAAATGTAGTTTCGCTATTACCATGGACTTTTCGAAGGGAGAAACACCTTGGAACCCCTTGGATATAATCCTAGATGGTGGGATAACCGTTGGGGAATCTTAGGAGTGAGACTGGGTCATGATGAGTGGAGAAATGAAATTGGGAAATGTCCACCACTTCAAGGCCTTATATAGGGGTTCCACCGCCTTAGATCTGTGTTGGGATATACGACGCAGATGCCCATATGCGGTAGCAGATCCTAGAGAATTTCTAGACAGTGAATTCTTTTTCACTCTTAGCCTATCTGCGCCTCAGTTTGAGGGGCAGATCACAATCCACAATGTGGAATGCTTCTACAAATCATCCAACTTCACTGAAACTTGATTTCTTCGATTCACTTAGCCTCTAACCCCTATGATACTTTCTTAATACTCGTTTAAAACTCCCTTAACCTTGTAGAGGGATCTTAACTTCTCTGAGCTTACATTAGTTAACTCACAACAAAATTGACATATAAAGTACGGGGTGTAACATCATTTCCCCTTTAGGAACATTCATCCTCGAATGTTGGAATAATGTATCGGAAAAATCTAACTCTTGGAATTCTATGGTAATTTTGGCAGAGTTTTCTCTATAAATAGGACTATCCAAAACTTGCCGCGAGTCAAAAAAAGAAATACATGCCTCACAGGGCCATATAATATAACATCACATCGACCTCACATGATCATTTATCATTAAGAGATTCTTTTTATAAGCTATGATTCACCTCCAATGTTTGAATTCGTGGCTTGGGCTACACTCATCACATTCTTGTTACAATCATCACCTAAATAAGGCATATAAGATAAGTTCATTGTCATAGAGAATAGATAAAGGGAACATATCACATGATTATCATTGTACACATTCAGTTCGGAATAAGTGAGGATATCTAGACTTTATATCTTCTTCATCCTCCCATGTCATTTCCTCTACATTGTTATTTTACCACAACACCTTAACGGAGGCTATTTCATTAGTGTGTAACTTTCGAGATTGATGATATAGGATAGAAACTGGAATCTCTTCATAAGACAAATCTTTTGTAATCTAAACATCCTCTACGGGTATGATACGATAGGGGTCTCATATGCACTTTCGTAACATTAATACATGGAAAACTAGATGGACTGAATCTAACTCAGAAGGTAACTCAAGCTCATACACTACTTGGCCTATTTTTCGGACAATTCTATACGACCTGACATACCTGGGGCGTAGCTTGCCTTTCTTGCCAAATTTCATTACGCCATTCAAAGGCGAAACCTTCAAGAATACCCAATCATTAATGACAAACTCCAAATCTTAGCGCCACATATCTGAATAAAATTTTTGCCAACTCTGAGTGTCAGTTATTCGGCCCTGAATCAATTTCACCTTTTTCCACTGATGTTGTATCAAATCAAGCCCTAGAAACTCACCTTCACCCACTTTAAACTAACTAATCAAGGACTTACAGTTCTATCCATATGAGGCTTTATACATAGCTATCTTGATGTTGAAATGATAGATGTTATGTATGCGAACTTAATAAGTAGCAAATGGTCATCCAAACTACCCTTAAAATCTAACACACAAGCCTGTAACATGTCCTCTAGCATCTAGATGGTGCGCTTGGCTTGACCGTCAGTGTGCGAATGGAATGTCGTACTAAGGTTCTTCTGAGTATCAATACCTCTCTGAAAGGATCTCTAAAATTAGTCAAGAACTGGGAACCTCTCTCGGATATTATAGAAATCAAAACCCCATAAAGTCAAACTATCTCCCTTGTGTATAGTCTAGCATAATCTTCAGCCACATAAGTGGTCTTAACCGGGAGAAATTGAGTGGAGTTTGTATGTCTACCAATGATCACCCATATAGAGTCGTACTTCTGCTGAAAATGGAGAAAACCTATAATGAAACCCATATTAATCGTCTACCATTTCCACATCGGAATATCTATATTCTGAATCAATCCTCCAGGTTTCTAATACTCAGTCTTAATGTGTTAACAATTCGGACATTGAGCGACAAGTTCTATAATATTCATCTTCATGTCATTCCACCAGTAGACCCCCCCTTGAGGTTATAATACATCTTCGTTGATCCAAGATGAACAAAATATTGTGACTGGTGAATCTCAGCCATAATATGCCCTTGGAGTGCCCTTACATCAGGCACTCACAAACGACTTCGATATCTAAGAACCATGTCTTATACAAGATTCAATATAAGCTTCTTCTGCTGCGGGATTCCTTCCCTCATTTTTACTAATTCAGGATCCTTAAACTATCATTCTTTCACCTCTAGTATCAATGATGACTCTGTTGTATTATAAACGATTACACCCCCATCACCTGAGTCAAGAAGTCAAACTTTCAAGCTGACCAACTGGCTCAAATCTCTAGTCATCGACATCTTATGAGCTACTACATGAGTCAGACTACCCATGTACTTATTACTTAAAGTATCAACTACCACATTAGCTTTGCTGGGATGTTATAGAATGCCAACATCATAGTCATTCAGCAATTCGAGCCATATCTTTGCCTCAGATTTAGCTCCTTCTATTGGAAGATATACTGAATGCTCTTATGAATATGTCAAGATGGACTCCATACAAGTAATGAGACCATATTTTCAGAGAAAACACCACAACTTCTAAATCAAGGTTATGAGTTGGTAACTCTGCTTGTACTTCCTCAACTGCCTCAAAACATATGCAATAACCTTGTCGTACGGTATCAAAACACATCTTAGGCCAACCCTCGAAGCATCACAATAGACGACATACCCCTATGAACCTTTTGGAGTGTCAGGATAGGTGCTGACGTACGCTTATCTTTCAACTCCTTAAAACTTTTCTCGCATACATCTACCATTGAAGTTGGCCGCCTTATGAGTCAGCTTTGTCAGTGGGGCAGAACTAGAGGAGAAGCCCTCTAAAACCTCCAATAATAGAATGCTAAGCCTAAGAAACTACGAACCTTTGTAAGAGTCATGAGCCTCAGCCAATTCTTCACAGCTTTAATCTTTTAGCTATCAACTTTAATACCCTCATCTGAAACCAAATGGCAAAGAAATGCTATCGAATTTAGCCAGAACTCACATTTGGAGAACTTTACGTACACCTTATGATCTTGGAGTGTCTATAACACTACTCATAAATAAAATACATGCTCTTCTTTAGACTGCGGGTATATCAGAATATCATCTATAAACACGATTACAAATATATCCAAGAATGGCTTAAAGACCCAATTCATCAAGTCCATGAAATACGTGGGTGCATTAGTAAGACCGAACAATATCACGAGGAACTCAAAATGGTCATACATGATCCTGATGTCTTCAAAATATCATTTTTTTACCTTCAACTGATGATACCCTAACCTAAGGTCAATCTTTAAGAAATACTTAGCACACTGCAACTGATCAAACAAATCTCGATCCTCAAAAGCGGGTATTTATTCTTGATAGTAACCT
Organism: Anisodus acutangulus; assembly: GCA_029783415.1. Classification (NCBI taxonomy): domain Eukaryota; kingdom Viridiplantae; phylum Streptophyta; class Magnoliopsida; order Solanales; family Solanaceae; genus Anisodus; species Anisodus acutangulus. The sequence goes on from CM056508.1 coordinate 25,695,645, forward strand.
TATTTAGATGCAAATAATTAATGCACATCCTCAACGAACCATCTTTCTTATGAACAAACAACACTGGCGCACTTCACGGAGAAGGACTGGGCCTAATAAAGTCATTCTCCAATAAGTCTTGAATGCTCCTTCAATTATTTCAAGTCCGTAGAGCCATTCCATAAGAAGGGATGGATATCGGTTGAGTGTCCGGAAGCACATCAATAGAAAAATTAATCTCCCTTTCGGGAGGAATACCTAGGAGCTCATATGGGAATTCATTAACTACAAGAATAGACTAAAGGGTCAGGGTTTTCGCTTCCGCATATCGAACTTGAACTAAATGATAAATATACCCTTTAAAAATCATATTTCTTGCCTTAAATAGGAAACAAACCTACCCCTAGGCATTGCAGAATTGCCCTTCCATTCTTGAATTGGTTCGTCCAGAAAGTGAAATTGAATGAAGGACCTTCTTTCGACAGTCAGCATTGGAATAAAACGAAGACAAACAATCCATACCCATAATAACATCAAAGTCAACTATTTCTAACTCTACTAAGTCTGCTATGATTTGACATTTAGCAATTACCACCACATAACCCTAATAGACTCATCTAGTAATTACTGGATCGCCAATCGACATAGATATCGGAAAGGGTTCACCTAATAATTCAGTCTCCCTACCGAACTTACCAGCAATAAAGGGAGTAACATATGATAAAGTGGACCCCGGGTCTATTAATATATACACATCATGAGAAGATACAAATAATATACATGTAACAACATCGGGTGAAGACTCTAGATCATGTCGACTCACTAATGCATAGATGCAATTGTATCTACTGCCCTAGCTAGATGTTCCACCTCTACTTCTAGCTCGGCTGGATGACGTATAAGAACCTTGCCCATGAGGACGTACTGATGAAGACGAAGCCCCTACAAATCCAGTCGGCTGAGTTGTACCACATCTACTTCTCGTAAGAAAATCTTGCATAATATGACCAGGTTATCCACAAGCATAACACGCATTCGGCCCCCGATGACACTATCCTGGTGGGCCTACCACACTGATCACATTGAGGTAAGGGCGGCCTCATTTGACTAGAATCCCATCTATACTGAGGGCCTGACACCCATGAGCTATGACCTAGTCCAAAATAAGTAGATCGAACAAATCTCAGCCTTGGGAACTGCAGTGGTGCACTGGCTACAGGATAAGCTAGACACCTAGAAAATTGTGCTGAATCCCATATTGAGACTCACCCAAATAACTTGCAGACCTTTACCTCTTATGTTGGCTCCTATCATGATCTCGGTCAGCCCACTGCTATTGCTTACACTCATCCAGATTCTAGTCGTATGTTTGAATACAAGAAATATCCATATTCTTATGCACAGAGGCCGTAGTACACTCACTAATCAGATGCGACTCCAAACCATTCAAAATCGATGTACCTGATCGCTTATATCTGCTACTATTAAGGAAGTATACCTAGAAAAGGATTCAAATTGAAGGTTGTACTCCCGCACACTCATTTCCCCTACTGAATATTCAAAAACTTATCGAGTCTAGACCATCATAATGTTAGTGTTAGATAATGATATAAGAATGCCTTTGAGAACTCTTTCACACTATTAGTGTTGCTCGTGATCCCTTGGTCCGCTCCCAAGCCTCATAGCATAGAACAAAAACATCCCCAACCTATAGGACACTAACTCTACTACTTTAGTGTCAGTAGCATGCATCACTCACAATATCCTGTAAACCTGATCTATAATTTCTGCAGGTCATCATATGGGTTAGATCTTGTAAATACTGGAGGATCCAGATTACTGAAGTTCCGGACCCTCGTACTAGCTACTCTTCCTGAAGATACAACACATGTACCCTTACGTTGGGCCTGAGCAACCACTAATTGAGTCAATAATTGCACAACACTCCCAATATCAAGATTCTGATCTGGTGTGTTGGGTGGAGAATCTGGGGGTGTGGAGCCCTTCTAAGATCCTTTAGAGGTGGTGGAGTCTGAGAAATCCAAGATGAGGTTTCACTCTGGGAATTGCTCGGACCTAAATTAACGGGTGTCACCTAACTAGTACCATCTCCCAAAGCCACTTCATTCCCCTTAGCTGACGTATTTCTCATCGTAGGCAGCTATATTTATGAAATAAAATGAGGACTGGATTAAATTCTTACAACTCAACTCTATGCATGATCTAGAACAAGAAGAAAGAGTAACAATCCTAAATGTCTCATAACCTATTGTTTATAAGTGTAGTGCATAATTTTGGCACCTAATTTTTATCCTTAATTATTTTATTCAATTATTTAAAGTTCCTGAGTCACATACGAAGTGAAATATCTTTTTTACAGGACAAAAATGATTTAAAAAAATTATTCCGGAAGCATTTTGTCATTTCATTTAACAAAATATCATCCATAATATGCATTGCATATCATATCCTATGTTTCATTATTTTTATCAATAATTGCAATTTTTCAAAATTACAGTAAAGATAATTGTTCAAATTTTCTAAATTCTCAATTTTGAAGTAGTCAATATTTTATTTCATAAAAATTTGAGAAGCTTATATAATTAAATAAGATTATAAAATTACACCTCCATTTAAAAGCATGTTTTAAATTTAAAAGATTTTTGCATAATTTAAATGTAACATCTTTTTCAATTTAGTATCAAATTTGGGTTTAAATTGAAGTGTTCAGCTTGATTTAGTTATAATTGAAAATTTCCAAGTCACCTGTCAATTATAAAGTTGGCCACATTTTGCAAATGTAACCACATTTTATTTGTTACTTTATCACACACCAGGCTCCTCCTCATCTTTTAAAATCGGCCAGATCTGGCCCAAAACGGACCGCGACCTGGCCCGTTTACAAAGAACGCGTAATATCCCCAAATCCCCTTTCTATTTCACAACCAAACAAAATCCCTAAGCTTTCATCTCTCTCTTTGATTTCATACCAAAAATGACAACGACGCAGCGTACCGTCGCTTTTATAGAGTTTGCTCGTCCATTTTGGGAAGAGCAATTAATGCACTTACCTCTTTGTCACACAGTTGACTACAGATGCCACCACCACCCTACCAAAAGTGAGGTTGCCCCTCTTATACTCCTCCACTGTGATTTTATAACGTTTGTCTCATTTGATTTCAAATTTTGCATTGTGATTGGTCGAGAACTGTGCCCCCCCCCCAAACATGTTCTCCCACACCGGATTCCATAGAAATCCTAGGGTTTGAAGGTCTCTATAAATTGAGACCCATCCCTTTGAAAGTATGTATGTCCTAGAGACAATCATTATTTGGGACAAATGTACTTGAACACATTCGTATTATTAATAAGATTAATATTTATGGCATTTGTGATTATTAAATTATTTGTAATTTTTCATTAATGTGCATCCCTTGAGCTTACATTGTCATTAATGGAGTGAGATAATGATGATAAAGCGTAACTCTAAAATAGCCTCAACTAATGATCATCGAGAATGGGATATCGATGATATGTTATAAGTCGACATGTGGTCTGCATGACATTCTAGGAGAATGTAGTATGTCTCACCTGCTACTTGTAATGGTTACTAGTGATGGACACATGGATACTTTTGGAAAGTATTGGTATACCTTGCTGATAAACTATTTGTTATATATGTCTAAAGTGTTATCAGCGTGTGGGAGATGAAAGTCCTTTGACTTGAGGTTAATACACACCTTATTTATAAAGTAATGTACTTTGACCCTGTCCTAAGCTTAATCTCCTTATAGGATAAGATACGACTTGTGTTGGGTGCATTATGATGTAAATTAAGGTGGTAGTTGAGCCAAGAATAAGATTCATTCCTCGATTGGATATTCGAGAGAGCACTCAACTTCTCAGTGATATTAGGTCGACCAAGTCATTGGCCAATGCAAGAGACATATTTAGAATATGATCTAGTTGTCGACTAATATAGATGAGATAAAGTGATCAAGCCATTTGGATAGACACATGTCAAATCCTAAGCTTGATCGAGTGTGTCGCGAATGAAAGGAATTTATCATCTCACATAAAGGTTATGTTTGCTGGATTCATGTAAACGTACTTCATATATTGAGTTCGTCGTACGACGCAGTCTAGGAGTTCCGTATGGACCTTAATTGGATTAGTGTCGATATATGAAGGCCTATAGGGTCACACTATGTCGATTGTCTCTTCGATCTAAGGGTGTATTGAGAAAGTATTAAATATTTGATTTGGGATCGAGATATTTAAATTGATAATAACTATGGGATAATTTCTATTAGATGGAAATTATTTAATTAAACCAAAATTAGATTTTGGATTTAATATGCTGAATATATATATTAAATGAAAACGGAAAATTAAGTTTTACGTAAGGCGCCGCGACGCCTGCTAGGCTGCGCCGCGGTGCTGACCCAGCTGTGGGCCCAGCCAGACTGGCCCACTGCACCTTGGTTTTGGACCGATCAGGTCCAATATTAAAGAAAAAAAAATGACAACTTTTTTTTCAGAATGTTTAACCCACAATTATTGTTATAAAGTATATTATTTGATAAGTATACTGTTTATGTGCTAAATGTCAAATTATTTGTCATTTAAATTACTAGAATAACGTTCGCAAATAACTGTCTGGGTAGGCGGCACCCAGTATGTATTTAAACTGCTTAATATCATGCCTGAGCAGGCGGTACCCAATGAGTGCTTAATAGACTTTGCATGATAATTAAGATGTTATATTTGATATAGCATACTAGAGTTGATCTTGCTTAAAACCCTGAATTAAAATGTTTCCTAAAATTTTAATACAAGTCTCATTTAAAATGAACGCGTCGTCCGTTATAATTGATTGTAGTGCAAAATCCTTTTCGGCGAGATGAGTATTTATGCCACAACATTTGCTCTAAGTCTACGAGGACTCAGACTCTTTCATAGCTAAAAGGCAGCAGTCTTCACTCCAAGTGTTATAATGATGTAATTCTGGATGCATGTTAAATGTAGAAGTGGGTGATAAACCTTCATGAGTATTTACACCACAGTGTTTGCTCTATAACGCAAAACTCACTTAGATACATAATTGCAGTCGCATAACGGGGTTGACTTGCTAGGCTATCTTGACACCATAGTGTCGGAAGAGCCGAGGGACACAGATCGATTGTTTAGAACATTCGGTCAAACTTGAGTTACAAATTGTTTGAAATTGGTTTAGAGAACTACTAGGTTGTGATGTTGAAGTTATCAGCCACAGCAAACGCGGAGATATCATGAACCTGGATCATGGCCTATTATAACCATATTTGATATGAGTTCGTATTCTTCCATGGGGTCGAAGAGTATGTTAATATAGTGGAAGCTAATTAAACTAAAGGTCATGTTAATTAGTTAACGAATGTGTTCAATAGAAATTATATTAGAGTTTAATTTCAAGTCTATCTATTTCTTCAGACTATATATAGAATGACGAATCTATCACTGAAAATGTTGGTCGAGATAAATAAGCTGACTGAAGCAAATTACCCTGACTGGTTAAGAAATCTCCTATCGGTGTTAAGACAAGAAAGAATTAAGTATGTGTTAGACACAATGTTCCCCACAGTCCCTGCTGAAGATTCTGCTGAGTATGCCCTGTTTGACAAGGTGGCTTATCAGAAATATCTAGACGATGCTACCTCGGCACAGTGTGTAATGTTATCCTCTATGACTGTGGAGTTACGAGGCTACATGAAAACATGGGCCCCAATGAAATGCTAGAACACTTGAAGAGGCTCTATGACTCAGTCTCAGACAATGGAGTATGAATTGTTGAGGGACCTTTTCAAGTGTAAGCTAAATGATGGGGGTCAAGTGTCAGCGCATGTTCTGAAGATAATTGGGGTGATAGAAAGGTTGGCTTCAATTGGAACGAAGCTGCCTATAAATGTCTCTGTCAACCTGATCCTGAATTCACTTCCTGGTTCATTTGAGAATTTCATTATGAACTTCAATATGAATGGGACCAAGGCAAGTCTTCCAGAGCTTCACAACATGTGAAAGACCTTTGAATCATCTACCTCTAAAGGTAAAACCATGATCATGGTGGGCTCTTCTAGCAAGTTCAAACCTAAGGGTAAGAACATGCAGAAAAAGAAGGGTAAGACAATTGCTGCACCTACAGTTATGAAACCTTGAGGAGGTGTTCAGAAGAAGGCAAAGGTAGCTTCGGATGTGTGCCTCAACTGCAAGAAGAAGGGACATTGGAAGAAGGGTTGTACATCTCTAGGAGGAGGCAAAACACTGGGTGCTCCTGGCTCTACTGGACAATGTATTTTTGTCATTGAAATAAACATGTCTATAAGTAACTCTCTCTGTTGGGTATTAGATACCGCTTGTGGCTCACACATTTGTAATAATGTGCAGGGTCTGATTGACAGCAGAAAGGTTGGACCTTGGGAGGAGACATGCGCGTTGGAAATGGAGCATGAGTGGATGCTGAACGCGTGGGAACTTATAGACTAGATTTACCTTCAGACTTTTATTTAGAACTAAATAATTGTTATTTTGTTCCCTCATTGACGAGGAATATTATTTCTATCCCAGTGTTAGACATTGAGGGGTTTTCCTCATTTATTGCCAATGGCAGTTATGTACTGTCTTTTAATGGTTTTGTTTGTGAAAATGCTCCACTTATGGATGGTTTGTATGTTCTAAACTATAATCGTGAAATTTTTAATGTGCAAAACAAACGAGCTAAGATACGTAATCTAAGAAACCCCACCTACTTATGGCACTGTAGACTTGGTCACATCAATGAATCAAGGATAGCAATATTAAGAAAGTTAGACTACCTGGAACCATTTGACTTGGAGTCATATGGTAATTGTGAATCTTGTTTGAGAGAAAAGATGACCAACAAGCCACCTTCTGGGAAAGGGGTGCGAGCCAAAGAGGTACTTGAGTTGGTCCATACTGATATATGTAGGCCATTTTCAACTCAAGCTAAGGGAGGCTTCCCTTACTTCATTACTTTTACAGACGATTTCACATGGTTTGGGCATGTGTATCTTATGAAACATAAGTCCGAAGCCTTTGAGAAATTCAAGGAGTACAAGTTAGAAGTAGAGAAGCAACTTGAAATAAGTATCAAGACCCTTTGATCAGATCGAGGAGGAGAATACTTAAGTAAAGAATTTCTGGATTACTTGAAGCTTCATGGAGTCTAATTACAATGGACACCTCCTGGAACGCCACAGATGAATGGTGTTGCTGAAAGGAGAAATCGAACCCTAATAGATATAGTTAGATCCATGATGAGTTTCTCAGCTCTACCAACATACCTTTGGGGCTATGCATTGCAAATCTCAATTTATATTCTGAACAGGGTTTTTTCAAAATCAGTAGAGAAAACTCCATATGAGATATGAAATGGCAAGAAGCTAGCACTTAAACACATGCGACCCTGGGGGTGTCCTGCATATGTAAAGAAGATGCTTACTGACAAGTTGAAATCTAAAAGTAAGAAATATTATTCTGTGGGGTATCCAAAGGAAACTAAGGGATACTATTTCTATCTTCCTGGAGAACATAAGGTCATTGTTTCCAGAAATGCAACTTTCCTTGAAGAAGACTATGTCTATAAGGAACGGAGCTGCAATAAGATAGAACTTGAAGAAATTCAAGAACCACAAGATAACACAGAAGTTGAACCCTTGTCAAACGACCTAGACAAGGATTCAGTGAGAGTATTTGGTGAAGATTGGGTACTTGGAGTACGCCCTTCAGCCAGTGGGAGTGCTGTGAGAGATAATGCAGAAATGCAAGGCTCTTATACACAACCAATAGAAGATGATACAATGGTTGTACATCATTCCATTCAGGAAATACATGAAAATGACATTCCTGAAAGCTCTCAAGGTGATGGATTGTCCAGCACACAAAGATCTTCTCATAATCAGAATGCACCAAAAACTGAAACGCAGAATAATCAACTCCGTAGGACCACTAGGACTTATCGTTCGCCTGAATGACTTAATCTCCTTGTTGAAACACACAATGAGATAGATATTCCTGATGACGATGAACCTACAACCTCAGTGAAGCTATGTTAGACATTGATTCGCAGATATGGAAAGAAGCCATGAAATCTGAGATGGACTCGATGTATATAAATTAAGTTTGGAACTTGGTTGATTTGTCAACAGGGGTTAGACCCATAAGATGCAAATGAGTCTTCAAGAAGAAGATTGATGCATATGGCAAGGTACAAACTTATAAGGCAAGATTGGTGGCTAAAGGTTATAATCAACGGCCTGGGGTTGATTATGATGAAACCTTTTCACCTGTTGCGAAAATTAAGTCCATTCGGATTTTGCTTGTAATAGCCGCATACTATGATTATGACATTTCACAAATGGATGTTAAAACTGTTTTCCTCAATGGTAACCTAATTGAGGAGGTGTATATGATACAACCTGAGGGTTTTACATCCAAGACTAAGCCCAAAGCAGTATGCAAGCTACAGAAGTCCATTTATGGACTTAAGCAAGCCTCAAGGAGTTGGAATATTTGCTTTGACAAAGCAGTCAAATCATTTGACTTTGTTAGAAGCAAAGAAGATCCTTGCGTTTATAGCAAGCGCAAGGAAGGGAGTATTGTCTTCATTGTTATATATGTAGACGACATATTAATAATGAGAGATAATAAGACTCTCATGCAATCAGTCAAGGAATGGTTATCCATCACCTTCACAATGAAGGACTTGGGTGAAGCCTGCTACATTCTTGGAATTAGGATCTATAGAGATAGACCTAATAAATTGTTGGGGCTGTCACAGTCCACATACATAGACAAAATGCTAAGACGATTCTCTATGGAAAAATCCTAGAAGGGAAGTCTTTTTATGGGTCAAGGGATCAAGTTATCAAAGAAGGATAGTCCTTCTACTGTTGCAGAACTTGAACGCATGAAAATAATCCCATATGCTTCAGTTATAGGATCTATCATGTATGCCATGACCTGTACGAGGTCAGATGTGGCCTATGCACTTAGTATGACTTACAAATTCCAGCAGAATCTTAGGAAAGAACACTGGAAAGTAGTCAAGAGTATTCTTAAGTATCTTAGACGAACTAAAGAATATTTCTTAGTCTATGGTGGACAAGAAAAGCTAGTGTGTACTGGGTACACTGATGCTAGCTTCCAGACAGATCTTCATGCTTCAAATTTGAATTTGGATATACCTTCATTTTCAATGGAGGAATAGTGAGTTGGAAAAGTTCCAAGCAAGCTACAACTGCTGGTTCGACTACAGAAGCCGAGTACATTGCTGGATCGGAATCTGGTAAAGAAGCTGTCGCGATATCTGAGTTCCTGAAGGAACTAGGGGTTGGTCCAAGTGCCACTTGTCCAATAACGATTTATTATGACAACACTGGTGCGATTGCGCAAACTAAGGAACCAAGATTAACAAACAGAAACAAGCATGTACCGAGGAAATACCACATACTCAGGGAGATGGTGGAAACTAAAGAAATAAGATTATACTATGTTCCCACATATGATAATCTAGCTGACCCATTTACTAAACCATTAAGCTTAGTTAAGCATAATGGTCATTTTGAAAACATGAGTATTAGATACATCGGAGATTGGCTCTAGGCCAAGTGGGAGATTGAAAGTATGTATGTCCTAGAGACAATCATTATTAGGGACAAATGTACTTGAACACATTCGTATTATTAATAAGATTAATATTTATGGCATTTGCGATTATTGAATTATTATTTGATTGTTTGTAATTATTCATTAATGTGCATCCCTTGAGCTTATATTGTCATTAATAGAGTGAGATATTGATGATAGAGCGTAACTCCAAAATAGCCTCGACTAATGATTATCGAGAATGGGATATCGATGATATGTTATAAGTCAACATGTGGTTTGCATCACATTCTTAGAGAATGTAGTATGTTTCACCTGCTACTAGTAATGGTTACTAGTGATGGACACATGGATACTTTTGGAAAATATTGATATACCCTGCTGATAAACTATTTTTTATACATGTCTAAAGTGTTATCAGCGTGTGGGAGATGAAAGTCCTTTGACTTGAGGTCAATACACACCTTGTTTACAGTGTAATGTACTTTGACCCTGTCCTAAGCTTAAACTCCTTATATGATAAGATACGGCTTGTGTTGGGTGCATTATGATGTAAATTAAGGTCGTAGTTGAGCCAAGAATAAGATTCATTCCTCGATTGGATATTCGAGAGAACACTCAACTTCTCAGTGATATTAGGTCGACCAAGTCATTCGGCAATGCAAGAGACATATTTAGAATATGATGTAGTTGTCAACTAATATAGATGAGATGAAGTGATCAAGCCATTTGGATAGACACATGGCAAATCCTAAGCTTGATCGAGTGTGTCACGAATGAAAGGAATTTATCATCTCACATAAAGGTTATGTTTGCTGGATTCATGTAAACGTACTTCATATTGAGTTCGTCGTACGACGCAATCTAGGAGTTCCGTATGGACCTTAATTGGATTAGTGTCGATATATGAAGGCCTATAGGGTCACACTATGTCGATTGTCTCTTCGATCTAAGGGTGTATTGAGAAAGTATTAAATATTTGATTTGGGATCGAGATATTTAAATTGATAATAACTATGTGATAATTTTTATTAGATGGAAATTATTTAATTAAATCAAAATTAGATTTTAGATTTAATGCGCTGACCCAGATGTGGGCCTAGTCAGACTGGCCCACTTGCACCTTAGTTTTGGGCAAGGCTTGGAGCCCAACCCTAATCAAATTTTTGCCATAATTTCAACTATAAATACAACACTCTCCATTGTTAATTAACACACCAATTCTATAAACTAATTCTAGACTTAGAGTCTAGGACGAAACTCTGTCAAACCTCTGCCAAGATTTCATGACTTTCTTGTCAGAGGAATACACCGTAGCATAGTGCTTGCAGTGGAAGGGATAGTCGCGTGTACTCCCTAAGTAAAAAATCTAGATAATACAACCTGTAAGTGTTCTAGTTTTATGTTACAGGTTTTGATTGTCATATAACCATACCAGAAGAAATTGTTGGGGTAAGTAGAACAAAATTTTAAACTTCCGTTGTGCCTACTTATATGTTTTGAACCCGAACAAAACCCTACAGTCACTGTTAGGGGGTCGCAACTTGAATTTCCGGCTTTTATATTCTTAATATCCACTTTCAAGTTAAAAATTGATTAGTTCTTGCTTAAATTGGGATCCAAGCCCTTCAGTTGAACCCATACGTAGCTCAAGTAGTCTTTTATAGACTAAAAACTCCATTTTTGCGTGTGTTGCGAGTTTATTGAGGTGTGGAGTTGGAAAGCAAGCCTCAAACTTTGATCTTAGGCTGCCAACGGAGAAGGTAAACCCTTTTCCATCGAATTGTTTTTTATTTTTATTTCTGTTTTTAGATGTAGTGATGATTACTAGCATGTTTAGTTAGTTTATTGACTGTATATATTCATAAATTGCCTAGAGTTAGCTTAACTAAGCTCAACCAGCATATATGATTTAACTATAGTCATTTTAAGATACTATTAGCATTTGATTGATGACGAGAAAAATAATTGAATATAGTGTATAGTATGCCCAGTAGGATCATGAAACATGTTCAATGGATTTATAAATAGTATAAAGTTCCTTAAGCCTATTTAGAAATAGTGTAGTGTTAGTACTAATCTGAAAATGGTTTATTTGTGTTCATGATATAGATAAAAGAACCTGTGTAGTTATGTGAACATTTTGTTCCTTAGTAGCCTTCTATGATTAGTTCAGTATAAATCCATGTGGAATATGCTCAATATCATTGAAATCTATTTTAAGTTAATCATGAGGGTAGGACATCAAAAGAGTTTGACGAGTTCTCTGTCCAGGGATTAGATGTTTGAAAATGTTAAATGATCTATAAAACTCCATGTTGTATATGTTTGAGTTCATAAGAATCATTCCTGAGCATGTTTAGAAGCATGTATAGTTTTAAAATGATATAAAGTAGCTATTAACTTATGATAATTGGGGATAAGTGACTTGTCTAGGCTTAAACCATACCACACTCAAGTTTGAGCCTAAGTAAAAGCCAAAAAATAGAGCTAGAAACCTATGTTAGCTCCTTGTTCAAATGTCTATGCTGTTTGAGGTTTAAAGGAACTTAATAAATATAAAGTTCTCTGTTGTGTACTTAAAAGGGAGTCTGGTTCATATCCTGTTAAGAATGCACCTGATTAGGCTAGGAGTTGTACTGGTTTAATATGTTAAACTTGCCTATGTGCCCATCCTGCTAGCTTTAACTTGATACAAGGTCTGATTTAGTTTTCTTGAGACTATTCCAACTTTGTGTCATGAACTTTGTAGCCTATGTGTATATGTTGGGTACTTTTTGTTAGGTTTAGGGCTTATGTGGTGTCCATCATTGAATTATGAAGTGCCAATATGTTGAGTCTGTCTACCCTAAGTCCTTAAGTTATGGTTTAAGCTCGTCAAACCATTTTTATGTTGTATTAGGCTATGTTTGTGAGTATCTTGTTCATATGTGCTAGTCTGATACCATATACAACTATGCCCTGTCTTGATACATGTGAACTTGAACTCTATAAATGTCTTGTTGACATTTTAGTCTAAATTAATGCACATGAAGCATCTATGAATCTTGCATGAGTCCATAAATTCCCATTTTAGGACTTTTAATTGATTGTTTTCAAACTAAACACCTCTGATTATTCATTGAAGTTTCCCCACCTGAATATGTTTAAGGTATTGATAGTCCGCAGTCATTCCATGCCCCTATCTATATCAATTGAAAGTCTGATGAGTAATATATCTATGTCATGTTTCAGATTTTAGAAGAGCCTAGAAACTAAAGTAGTGTCTTGTGATTATGCTTGCGTGCTAAATGAATGTCAGACCTTCCTCTCATATACTCTTGCTGGATTTGCTAGGATTATACCACTTAGTTGAATATTTAGTCAAACAATGAGGCTTTCAACATATCTGTATGTCCATAGTGTTTAGTACCTATTTTGGTAGTCCATGTCTATATTAGTCTTATGCTAACTTAAGAGATATATGTCTATCTGTTGGTATTGGTGTTTAAGGTGCTTTAAGTATGTACTTACTTGATTGAGAATTGAACATGTATTATCATCTGTCAAGACAAGAAGGGTGAAATGAAGAGATAAACATACCCTTTTACCCTGCCTAACTTTCAAAAGATCATGTTCTGGTGTTACTTTTTAATCCTGAAATGATTAAGAACCCCCCAAGTTGTCAATATGTTTTATTTTTGCTTTAGTAGAGTTTCATGTTTGGTCTTGTGATATGCTGTCGGCGTTAAGTTTTGTTTAACCCTACTTCCTTGACTGTTTGGTTTGAGCTGTAATGACTTTGTCACAGTCTGAGCTTAAGTATATGTAACTTAGGGTTGTAACTTGGATAATTTATCATAATAGGACATGAAAACTAACTGAGTAATCCCCCTACTTTTGGCTACTGTGTTAACTTGTGTTTTCTGTGTGATAAGATGCATTATCAACTTGTTTGAATTCGAAGTCATAAATAATATGAATTAGTTTGAAAATATGTGTGATATACATGATGTATACCCCATCTGTTTGCCCTCTAGGTTCTCATTTAAGATGTATGTTTGATATACATTATGATATACAACATGTATACCAAATGTACTTAGTATATGGGGTATACAGGTTAACCATATCACTTGTGTATATCAACAAGGTTTATTTATTTTTAAATACCTTTGGACTTAACCCAAACATCCATTCCATGCTTCCTATGAAATTGTTTAACTTTAATATGTTGGACTTGGCCCATTTGATTTACTTTGTTTGCTTCACACATGCTTCATTGTTTACAATATGGGCTTAGCCCATACATGTCATTCTTTTATAATTATGCATATTTGAACTAGACTCAGTCCAACTGTTAAAGTTTCAATTGAAATACTAGGCCTGATCTGGCTTGATTTATTTCTGGCCTATGAGTAGCGTTTCCTTTGCATGTTTATTTCTCATCTTAATTGCATGTTTATTTCTCATCTTAATTGCATATTTAATTTTAAATTACTTGTGTTATACTTAGGTAAGTTTAGATGCCTTTTGACTTATATTTTTCTTTTCCCCTCCTACTTTCCTCCAACACTTCGCAATGGGCCATTTGGGCTGCTGCCTTTCCATAATTGTTGGGCCAAATGCCCAACCTTTCTTTATTCATCGAGTTTGAGACTATGTAGCAACGCATGAAGGCCCAGCTATGGGTAAAAATAGCCAACTGGTGGGCTTCAGTAGGCTCACCAGCCTAAATTCATCCCATTTCTTTTCATATATATATATATATATATATATATATATATATATATATATATATTGTGTATGTACTTGTATAAACAGACTTTGACATTATTGTAACAATTATAGTTATAACCTAGGATAGGCAAAAATGATACATACATCGTTTAGATTTGAGTGGTCGTAAAGTGGATTAATTTGACTTGTACATTTTTTTAAAAGGAACGAATTGACTTTAAAAGACAAACTTGGATTGATTTTACACTTGAACAAAATTGAATCATTTTGGGCTGAGTTGAAAAGAATTAAACTGCTTCCTCAAAGAAAAACGGGTTGAAAACTTTGAACAAGAAATTGATTTTCAAAAGTTGATAAAGATGGGGCTGAATTTGTAAAACTCCTTTTAGACTGTTTTGGGGCCGGTCCCAACCATGTTAATCTCTAAAATAAATCGAAACTTTGAAGACTTGAACTAAAGTATTGGTTTGAAAGTGTAGAATGTGAGTTGACCTTTGGAAATAGCATTAAAATGGGAAAAACTTGCATTTTTTCTTAAACTTTAACATGTCATTCCAAATGAATTATACTCCTTTATTTTAAAAAAAGATTTTCAAAGAAAAAATGTGTAAGGAATATTTGGAAAATTCATTGGACTAATTACTGGAGTCCTACTCAAATCAATTTTTTGAGTGTACTTAGTCTGAAAATGAATTGACAAAATTATCCCTATACAAACCATTTCAGGCGGAATTTAACTCTTTGATTTTCAAAAACTTTTCATGAGTTGTAAATAAAATGAATGACATGTTAATGACTTTTGTGGGAAATGAACACTTTTAAGCAATTTATAACAATAAGCATGCTATGGAGTTCGAAAATCAACTTTATTCTACGGATCCTTAATACCGAGGTGTCTAACACCTTCCCTGGGGGATCACCAGAACCCTTACCTCAACTTTGGTTTTCAAAAGGATTTTCACGTACCTTTCTGAATTAACCCTTTTAACTCGGTTTTTCTAATTTACCTTTAAATTAGGAGGCTACTTAAAAATAAAATTATCCAAATTTAGAGTACCAACAACCTCTTAGTAGCTTTTATGCCTCCGCGTAAAAGTAAACTGTAACAGATGGTTACTCCACTGGGGATAATCGTAGGTTCTAACCATAAATGTTCCAATACAACATGTTTAACTACTATAAATTGCTTATGTGCTTACTTTTTTGCAAAATATAACTGTCATTCATGTATTTCATTATTCTGCCAAATGGAACACACACACACTCGCATCAGTGCACAAAGACGATTATGCGGTTTCGCAATCGTCCTACAGTAAAAATACCAAAATACTTTCTTTGGAACACGTTGAAGATGGAGTTGGTTCGCGGTCATCCAATAGTAAAAATGGTTCACCTTGAGTAGTCCGCTCGGGTCCCCTTCAAACCACTCTAGTTTAGCTAGGATAGAGCGAAGCCAAATCCTTACTGAACTAGCGCATGCTTACCTAAATGGTTTCGGATATTTTAGACGTATCTGGACCCATTAGGATGACTACCTCATGTCTTGACGGTCTATGACCCGACGCATTGCATCTAGAGATGGCAGTGGATCCTGGACCCGGTGGATCCAGATCCATTTTATAGGATATGGATCTTCAAAATTTGGATCCGATGGATATGGATCGGACCCGAATCCATTTCTGATGGATCTGGATCTTGTATTTGAGATCCGTATCCGACCCGTGGATCCGTTTTTATTAAATATATTCATAACCTATAATGTAATTTTATAAGTATTTTCTTATAATTACTAAGCACATCCTTGCAAGTTTAATTCTCAAAACAAGTTTAATTTATCCCCGCGTTAACTCAAAAACCAAAAAATAAAGAGGTAACTTCGATAATAAAATCAATGTTATATTAGTGAATGACTAACATCTCCATAGACAAGTAGTTAAAATTATATTCACTTCATTTGTGAAGATTTCAAGCACATGCAAGTTCTGCATTGTGGAAATACTAGTCAGCATTTTCCACAACTATTGTCATTGTCCAACATTTTCAATTAATAGCTCACAATCAAAATGAGACAACAAACAAAATATCTCATATGAACATTTCAAAATTGAAACACAGTAAATTGTTAGCTAAGTAAAAATCATTTGTCAGTTCAAAACAAAATTCTTAGCAAGGTTACATTCTTAGCAACGCAATTTTTTTTACATGTGGATCCAGATCCGATTCATGGACCCGCTGGATCCTATGGATCCTAATTTGGATCTGATTTTTATGGATTCGATGGATCTGGATCCATGTATGAAAAAAAGATCTGGATCTGGATCTAGTAGGATTCGATCCAGATCCGATCCGTTGTCATCCCTAACTGCATCTAACTATTTGCTATGTGGAAACATGATTGTGCCTTATGTGATAAATCATTGTCCTTTGGAGGGAAAAAATTAATTGTGTGTTTTGTAGATGCATACCAACCTAAAAGTTCGATAGGGTTTTGGAAGCACCCGAGTTGCTGAGATTTTGGTGATCGTGTTTAGACGCTCCACAACAAAGAGAAGTTATGAACTGTCTAGGACACCTACACTCACTAACGACCATGAAAGGAAATAGGGAACTATTAGAAGTCCTCACATGATATTGGGACTATGGTAGAATGGTGTTTATGTTCGGAGATTTTGAGATAAACCCAACTTTAGAGGAGATTCGGGATTTCATAGCTAGCAATGGGACATGTATGAGAAGGAGGAAGAAATCCGACCATGACATTCTAGTATGACATAGGGCCACACCCGATGAGATAATGAAGCTTTTATCCTTAGCCAGTGCCAATTGGATATTCGGTCCAACCGTAGCCTTTAGAGATCTCTACAACCGCTTTGCGTCCAAGAGAGGGTATCTAGAACACTCCATTGAGTTTCAGACTTATGCCGATTGGGAGGCCACTTGACACCTAGCCTTTTCCATATGCCTACTAGGGACCATGTTCTTTCCCAAGGATCGACATATTGCCATAGATACCCATGTCATTTATGTCAGTCATGCTATCTTTCATGGCATAACCTTAAATGGAGAAACCAAAAACTTTGACCTAGTCCCTGTCATCCTAGCTGACATATACCGAGCTTTAGGTCAATGCCAAAACCTACATAAGTACTTCCAGGGGAGCAAACTACTAGTACAATGGTGGATTCTCAAACACCTCAACAGGTCCGAGGGTCCCTCGTACCTAGATCTATAATGTAGAAAGGATAACCTCTAAGCCAATTGTCCAAATTTTGGCAATCAAACCAAAGAGGGGTGGCCTTCATCTTTTTGAGACTTTGAGAGGAAAACATACTGTGAAGGTTCCCCGACTTCATATCCGAGACTATTGTAGTGAGAGGTAGAAGATGTCATTTCTTGCCACTTATGAGAATCATGAGAATTTGCCCATATACACCTATTCGGGTCCTAAGACAGTTCAGTAGGAGGTAGGTGATACCCCAAGTAGGAAATATGAGGGAGTATGTGGTTGACTACGAGGAAGATAAGATCAAAGATGATGTTGCTGATATCATTCGAGAGTGGAATGGTCGAGTGACATGGGGTCCAGAGACTTTAGCCGAAGATATGTTCCATCTAGGTTGTGACGAAGAATATGTCGACTAGTTGAGAGTGAATTTGCAAGGTACCCTCACTCTGGGGCCCAACCTCTATCAGTGTATCCATGACAAGGATTCAAAAATTGAGATCAAGGCTCGTCGCATCCAAAGGCAAGCTGATGACCGGGATGCCAAATACCTAAAAAAGATAAAGCATGATCAGACTGTTATGACTAGTTTTACTAAGGAGTTAGACTTTACTAATGAGTGCTTAGATGATCTTGATGCTCGGATGATGAGAGTAATGGATAAGACTACACCTATGACCTTCACAGAGAAAGGGTTTTGGGTTGATTTATTCATGATGTCTACTCATCTCTGAATTCAGACCGCCCTTCGAAGGGCCAAGAAAGCTCGGACAGACAGAGCTTTAGCATCCACCAATGGAGGCCACTTCTGCTGATTTTTATTTATTGCTTTATAGCCCCTTGTCGGCTTTATCATATTTTGTAATGAAATATGATTATGTGGGGCAATAGTTTGAATCAACATTATGCACAATTATGTTTCGAAATGATTAGAAAACCTTGGTACAAAGAGGTTTAGGAATGTGAATATTACAATTGCTAATTATATGATTATGTGATATATCTGCTTATATGCTTTCATGTGTTCCGTCCGAGCTCTTGATTGGTTACGCATTCCAGACACCAACCCAAAAGAAAACACTATAAAATACCAAAACTTAACTAAAATTTGAACTTCTTTAAATGTTGGTTTGCTACCAATGGATATACAAGATAGCCAAAGTACCACATCACCGGTTGTTGATTTGGTTAGTGACGAGGAAACTAAAGAGTTGCTCCGGGAAAAGATATACAAAATAGAGTAGAAGATTTACTTGGCTAAAGCCAAAATAAAAGAGGTCGATCAAATTCTGGACTTGGTAGGAAACCTTCAGGAAGAGACCATTGAGCGAAAGTACCACTACCAGAACCTCCCGAACGAGGTCAAGGAAATGGTCAACGACTATAACTCTCTTGGGTAGCCAACTTGATTCTCCAGCATATGGCACACGATCTTCCTCGGGCACCTCAGACTCACGTTTAGGCATCTTGAACAATGGGATACCCTAAATACTACTGAAGTCGCTAACTACTACAGGGTGCCACAAGGGTTATCCCGAACATCATCCCCTATCTGGTGGGAAATAGCCCTCAAAGCCCGCACTTTACTTTTCAGGGTCGCACCAAGTCTAGTGCGCAGTATCGAAGTGTACGAAGGATTAAAACTGCCGAAGCATCGTGTTTTAGCCACGATGTCCTACCAAATTGCGCACCCATCTATGTTCACAAGAGGTTTTATTTCCACAAGAATCAACCTAGCCACATTGCTGACGAGTGTCTGGCCCTCAAGAAAATGATCATCAAGTTGATTGATGATAAGACTATTCGCAACCTCTGGGGACCATATTCCCTGTTGGTTCTTGACACCATCATTCCCGGTGAAGGAATCATCATCAACACACAAGTTTGGCGTCACGACTTCACTATTTTTGAAGACACGTATGCAAGCCTTTTCTCTACACTCGCTAGCACCAACAAGGTTCATCCGGTCAAGTGTGCTTGGAAAGCCCCCGCAAGTACTTTAAAATATATGAAGATTTGCTTATACCATTCAGGAGCACCGTGACATGGCATTGAGAAATGCGAGCCTTTCAAGTTTGAGCTAGAGCATTTGGTCAATACTAGTCAGATCTGGGTAGTTCTACCCCGCCGCTACTAAGAAGAGCCACCAGAAGAATACACGGTCGTAAGGACGATGACCCACCACGACTTCAAGGAGATATCACCTTTTGGGTATATTTAGGTGTCCCTTTCCTTTCAATCAAATGATATCCCTCCCCATTTATTTTGTATAAGAAACTACGTCCGACCTGATGTCCCAAGGAGGATACGTAAGAAGCCTTTATCAGGCCTGGTCTAGGAAAATTGTTCTGTTAGACTGAAATTAGGAAACATTTATGCATAAATCAAACTACGGAAGGGCCTGATTTCCCATGAAGGGATACGTAGGCAGTCTACGTAAGACTCAGTCTCTATATTATATAAATTATTATTGCCCATATTAAAAGGTCTGAAGAGGTTTGATCTCGATAACGTCATAGTAGCAAATTAACCACAGATTCCTAAACCAAAACCTTCAAAACAAAAATGGCCAAAATGACTAAAATACCCGGAATTAAAAATCCATCAAGTGTTCGGATCAAACACATGAATTTATGTGCAACTTATTTGTGTTATCCTATATTATTATTTTTCTCTAACATTACTAATGTCATTTTCCTTTGAGTTTTCCTTATCTTCAAGAGGGGGTCGATCCGTGCTATATCACGTTGGCATACTTCACTAGATCCAAAGCTGCAACAACATCCCTTTCTGAATAAATCAAGAAGATATGACTGGTACTCCAAATGACGGACGTAACAAATAAGCGTTGGTTATAGAAAACCCAATGCCCATTGATCCTCAAGACCCATCAGATCAGTTTGACGTGATTAACCTATTATTCAAAAAAGATTACAGACCTCCAGGAGTAGGTCACACGTAATGAAGCAGTCAATGCCATCAGAGAAACAACTACTGAAGCAAGAAGGCCTCAATTGCGTTTTCCATCTATGAGTTCGCCGGTACCCAAGCATTTTCCAGACACCCTAGCTCATAACGAAAATGCCCACATTGGTACCTCATACCAAACCCCACCGCCAGTTAATGGCACCCACATACCCGGGACCTCCCATTCGGTGCCTTCATATCAGACACCACCCACTTATGCTGACCCGAGCCTACATCCAAATACAACTACTCATACAA
Organism: Anisodus acutangulus; assembly: GCA_029783415.1. NCBI lineage: Eukaryota > Viridiplantae > Streptophyta > Magnoliopsida > Solanales > Solanaceae > Anisodus > Anisodus acutangulus. Next base: position 25,716,454 of record CM056508.1, read on the forward strand.
CACCAGGACAACTAACACTCCAAAAAACCACCAAACACATCCCACAGTATCCTTCCATACCCATATCACTCTCATTCGCTCCTCACCCAAACTTGATCATCATGATGATTTGGAGAAGGCATGGAGAGCTGAATAAGATATGAGGGATAAGGAGATGAAACAGAAAATGGTAGATCTACTAGAGAAGTCTAACAGAGGCTGTCAAAAGGTGACAGGCCTAAAATACAATGATCTCCACATGCATCCGGACTTGGACTTACCTGAAATCTTCAAGGTTTTGAAATTTGAGCTATTTAATGGGACTGGGAATCCTGGCTCACTTAAGAGCAAACTTCGACCAACTGCTCAGGATAAAAAGAAACCAAGCTTTGATTATGAGGTTGTTCAGGTGGAGCCTAACCGAAGAAGCCTCTGAATGGTTTACGGCTCAAGACATACGTCGATAGGCCACCTGGGAAGACATGACATAAGCTTTCATAGAAAGATTCAGGTTCAACATAGAAACTATGCCAGACTATTACTACCTAGAAAAGGTCAAGCAAAAGTCCATGGAGAACTACCACGAGTACGCAAGTAGATGGACGGCCAAAGCCGCCCGAGCACAACTGACAATGAATGAGGAAGAATTGGTCTCTGTTTTCATTTGATTGCAAGAATCAGATTTCTACAACATATTATCTATGGATGGGAGGCCATTCTATGAGTTAGTAAAAATAGTAGAGGCTATAGAAGACATCCTCAAATCAAGAAGGATTGTCAGCGTAGCCAGCAAAGCAGGTCAACAAAGCACCGCCGGGCCTATAAGGAAGAAAACAAAGGATATGGCAAATGTTTCCCACTCACCTAGCCCAAGAAATCGAAAGAATGAAGGATCAAAATCTTTATTCGACATATATCATTCTCCACCTCGAAGCAACTATATAATGTCCCTATACAGCCATGTGCTAATTTTCTACGCCTAGCCCAATTATCAAGCACCGGGCTCCCGCCTACTAAGCTCCACAACAAATTACCAAACACCTATACCCACTTACCAATCTCCACAACCAAATTATCAAACGCCTACACCTGTTTACCGAGCACATCAAAACTACCAAAATTAGCCGCATTTGGCTATGTATGATTTTCCACATTCAAACTTTGAAAAAAGCCTTCACGGGTTTTTACCCCTTTTCTCAAAACTCGAATCAAGTTGTTCAAAAGAATGAATGCTGCCGAAATCATCCAATCTATTCTGCCAAAACCTGCTAATCTTAGGAGCCATTTTTACCGACTAGACCAGACTCGTGTATACCACTCCAGAGGAAGTAGACACAGTAGAGAAGGTTGTATTAATCTAAAACATAACATACAAGATTTGATTGATAAAAGAAAAATCATATTAGAAGTGGCAGTATCAAACGTGAACAACAATCCTCTGCCCAATCATGGTGGTAACCATATCTACATGATTGAGCGGGAGGAATATTGGGTCATATGCAAGCCATTAATCCAAGGGTCTATTGAAAGCCTGGAACAAACGGTCGCCTTTCTTACTCTACAAGAACGATCGTAATTCAAAGTGCTAATCCCGACACCAGTCATAGCTCAAGTATCGTAGGAGATAGTCCGAGCCTCAAGGAAAGAATTTGTTGTCCAAGAAATGGTAGCTCACGGAATGACAAGATCTAGGATATGCTATACCCCAAATGAATTAGCCGAGGGAGTGCCCAAAGAGAGGGGAATTAAGGAAGGTCCATTACCGAAGGAGAGGCCAGAGACTTCTGGCATAGAATACAGCCAAAAGAGTATCTATTATCTAGCATTTGAAGAAGACGCCAACCAAAATATTAGTAATGACATTATTATTGAGTTCATTACAGCATTGGCATGCTTTGATGAGAGTATTGGATAAAGCGCAAGTCCCTACATGCACAAGTAGTGAAACTTTGGAAGACATGGTAGGCCACGTCATTGGGGTCCATAAGATTTCCTTCACTCCAGATGAGTTTCCCAAAAAAGGCACGATTTACAATAAAGCTCTTTATATCACTATCAAATATAGGGACAAAGTCATAGCTCGAGTATTGGTTGATAATGGGCTAGTCTCAACATATTCCCAGAATCTACACTCAAGCAGTTGGGTTACGATATCGGGAAAATACGCCAGAGCTATACAAACGTAAGATCCTTTGATGGAGCTCAACATGATCCTACCGGAGCGGTAGACCTCAACATCCAAATGGAGTATGCTGAATTCACTACTGAGTTCTAAGTCACGGCAATCACTGCCAATTACAATCTGTTGTTGGGTAGGCCTTGGATTCACTTGGCTGGAGCAGTAATATCTTCCCTACATCAAGCCTTAAAATTTGTATAGGAAAACCACGAAGTGGTAATTCATGGAGAATGTAGCATTTATAACTTCCCCAATAATTCTGTACCAATGATTGAGGAAATCCCCAAGGATACGGATTTCCATGTGGTAGAACTGGTGGAAGTCGCCTACAAAGGGGACGCCGAGTAGAGTCCTCTTCCACCAGCATACAAAATGATTGCCGCCACTATGCTTCAGAGTGGGTTTGAACCCGACAAAGGTTTAGGCAGATATCTATAGGGTATCACAAACTGGTGTCTATTTCAGAAAATAGTTTCCATTTCGGCCTTGGGTATGTTCCAGAATATGAAGAGGTCTTTGAAGCTGACCAAAAGAAGAGAGGTCCTCCACAGTTACGCAAGTCAATTCCAAATTTATACCAGTCATTTCCAGTTAGAATACCCATGCACAATAGCGGAGATATAGAAGAAGGGCTATGGATGTTGTTCCAAGTGGAAGATTGTGATGTGATACTGAAAGAATGCTCCAAGGCACCCACCATCCGCAATGCTGATCTGGACGAGCAACTATCCAACTAGACCGCTACTCCACTTTTGGCTCCTAGGTAGAGATGATGAATTTAATTTGCTTTAAAAAAATTGGTAAAAGTCAGCTGAAGGACGAAAATTCACCATTTGCATCTTTATCTTCCTTGTAATATTTGAAAAAATGGTAATGACTCGATGTTGATCTGAGTCAGGACCGGTGTGTACTTCTTTTATCAAATCAATTAAAGACCTATTTTACATGAAAAAATAGAATTCTCATTTTAATTATATGTTTTGATACACTAACCATGCTTTTCCTTATTTTTCAGTAATTATAATAAAATAACTCATAATGTCATGACGTGTCGCGAGACGAGTGGGTCGAGTGATACAGAACAAAGAAAATATGAGGAATATGATGAGGGACCGAGTTACATGAGGATCTCATCGATGAAGAAGACAAATATGAGAACATGCAGAAGCCCAACTTTGATGAGACCAAAGTAATCAACTTCGGGGATGAGGAAATAATTAAGGAAACTAGGATAAGTACACACTTGGAACGCCCCAGAAAGAGGAATTGATAAATTTTCTAAGAGAGTACTTTGACATCTTCGCATGGTCATATGCCGATATGTCGGGTTTAGCACATATAGTGGCCTATAAACTGCCCATCAATGAAGGTTTCACCCCGACCAAGCAGAAATCCGATTGTTTAAGCCAGATTTGAGCATCAGAATCAAAGAAGTTGAAAAAAGATTAAGTCAGATGTGGTGTAAGTGACCCCATACCCGACATACTGGCCCACATCGTGCCTTTAATAAAGAAAGACGGAAAAATTCGAATTTATGTGGACTACCATGATCTCAATAGAGCTAGTCTGAAAGATAATTTTCCATTTCCAAACATCCACATACTCACCGATAACTGCACGAAGCACGAGTTACAGTCATTTATCGATTGCTTCGCCAGTTACCATCAGATTCTGATGAGCAAAGAAGATGCGTAGAAAATGGCTTTCATTATTCCATGGGGAGTATACCACTACCGTGTAATGTCGTTCGACCTCAAGAACGCCTCCTCAACTTACATGAGAGAAATGACTACTATCTTCCATGCCATGATGCACAAAAAGAAAGAGGTCTACATGGATGATGTCATAATCAAATCAATAGAAAGCTTAGATCACATCACACACTTGCAAAAGTTCTTCGACATACTTCGAAAGTTCATTCTGAAGCTGAACCCGGGCAAGTGCGCGCTTGGAGTGCCTGCCGGAAAGTTGTTGGGATTCATAGTCAGTTGTAGGGGCATAGAACTAGATCCCTCAAATATCAAAGCCATCAAAGAATTGCCACTACCAAAGACCAAGAAAGACGTCATGAGTTTTCTGGGAAGGTTAAACTACATTGGACGCTTCATAGTGCAGTCCATGATAATTGTGGAACCTATCCTCAAGTTGTTGAAAAAGGACTCACCCGTCAAATGGATAGACGAGTACCAAAAGGCCTTTGATAGTATCAAGAGATATCTCTCCAATCCACCAGACTTGGTCCCTCCCAGACCCAGAAGCCCATTGTTGCTATACCTATCTGTATCCGATAATGATTTTGGATTCATGTAGACACAACACGATGAAACTGGAAAGAAAGAGCGAGCCATTTACAATCTCAGTAAGAAATTCACCACCTCCGAGTCAAGATACACCTTGGTGGAAAAACATGATGTGCGTTGACATGGGTAGCCTAGAAGTTATAACACTACTTGTCATCTAACAATACCCACCTCATCTCCAAAATGGATCCTTTGAAATACATCTTTCGCCAACCCATGCCTATAGGGAAATTAGCCAAGTGGAAAATGCCTTTGAGCTAATTCGACATTATGTATGTGGTCCAGAAAGCCGCCAAAGCTCAAGCATTGGCCGATTTGCTGGCAAAAGTCTGGTCGACAAAAAGTTTGCACCACTAAGGACATATTTCCCAGATGAAGAAATGATGACAATAGAGGGAGACACGATCAAAACCTACTTGGGATGGAGAATGTTCTTAGACAGTATAGTTAATTACAAAAGTTCGAGAATCGGAGCAGTTCTAGTCTCAGAAATGGGTCAACATTACTCGATGGCAGCAAAGCTCAACTTCTGATGTACCAATAACATAGCAGAGTACAAAGCATGCATTCTATGTCTTCGCATGGCTCACGACATGGATATCCAAGAGCTATTGGTGATAGGAGATTCATACCTGTTGATTCACCAAGTCCAAGGAGAATGGGCTACTAAGAACGGAAAGATCCTGCCATACGTGAACCTCGCATAGAGGTTATACAAAAGGTTCAGAAAGACTGACTTCCGACACACGCTGAGAGCCCAAAATGAATTCGCAGACGCTTTTGCAACCATAGAATACATGATCCAGCATCTAGAAAGCAGTTACATCAATCATATGGATATTAACATCAGGTAAGAACATGGTTACTATTCCCACGTGGAGGCAGAACCAGACGATAAACCTTGGTACGCTGACATAAGCACATACCTAGAAATGGGGTGTATCCTGAGATTATCACAGGCAAAAATAAGAAAACCATCAGGCGAATAGATAATGAGTTCTTTTTGAACAAATGAATGCTCTACAAGAGGATGCCCGATCTAGGGCTACTCAGATGTGCCTATGCCACAAAAGCTATGAAACTACTAAAAGAGGTACACGTTAGGACTTGTGGTTCAAATATGAATGGGTTCGTATTAGCTAAGAAGATCTTGAGAGTTGGCTACTACTGGATGACTATGGAAACCGATTGCAGTAGATTTGTGCAAAGATGCCAGATTCACGGAGATCTAATCGGAGTCCCACCAAGTAAGCTCAATGCCATGAGCTCTCCATGGCCATTTATGGCCCGGGGCATGGATGTGATTAGGCCATAGAGCCAGCCGCATCCAACGGACATCGCTTCATTCTGGTTGCCATAGACTACTTCACCAAGTGGGTCGAAGCTACTTCTCACAAGCCGCTAACAAAGAAGGTGGTAGCAGACTTTGTTCGAAACAATATCATATGCCGATTCAACATCCCAATGCCATAATAACAGATAATGGAGCAAATCTGAACGGTCACCCGATGAAGGATATTTGTGAACAATTCCGTATAACTCATCAGAATTCCACCGCCTACAGGGCACAAATGAATGGAGTTGTAGAGGCAGCCAACAAGAATATCAAAAAGATACTGAGGAAAATGACAGACAACTATAAATGTTAGCATGAATAGTTGCCCTATACATTGCTATGATATCGAACAATAACTCATACCTCAAGAGGAGAAACTCTACACTTACTTGATTACGTACTGAAGTAGTGATACCAGCCGAGGTGGAGATACTGTCACTCAGAATCATATAAGAAGCAGATCTGGACAATGCAGAGTGGGTCCAGAAAAGATACGACAAACTAGTTCTAATTGACAAGAAAACAATAGTCGTTGTGCCTCACGATCAGCTATACTAGTAGAGAATGGCACGCGCCTTCAACAAATGATTCAGAGCCCGAATCTTTCAGATAGAAAAACTGGTACTCAAGCACGTGTTTCTACCAAGATGAGTACAAAGAAAAGTTCGCACCCAATTGGAAAAGGCCCTATGTGCGCAAGGTACTATCAGGAGAAGCTATGATCCTGGTAGAGATAGACGACCAAGAGTGGACCAAAGCAATCAACTCAGATGCAATCAAAAGATACTATGCGTGAAGACATGTTCTTTCAAACTTTAATCGCATTTATTTACTTGTAATCACTACACAAGACCTATCTCTTACGACATAGATACGTAGAAAAATCCTCATCGGATTTGGTCTTCTCCTTTTGTAATAGAAAAACCAAATGACATTTTCTTGTAATATGAACTACACGATGACCTGATTTCCCGAGTTGGGATACGAAGGCAGTCCATTTAGGACTCGTTCACATTATTATAAAAAACATCAACCATATTTTGTTCCGAGCTACGTTCAACCTGATTCCTGCTATAATAGGATACATAGGTGCTCTTTGAGCTCAGTTGCACCAAACAAAAAACCAAAAAAACCTCTATGAAGCCTTTGAGACATGAAGTTTTCAAGATTCGCCTCGCATAGTCCCTAGAACCCGAACTTGAAACCGGGGCAGAATTTTTTAGAGGATCTATAAAATTCCACTAACAAATTCAGTGTAAGAGCCAGATGATCTAAACTTTTAACTAGGGTAAATTTTTTGAGAGGATCTAAAAAATTCCACCAAAAAATCTGGCATAAGAGTCAGCCGATCATAAACTTTCAACTTGGGCAAAATTTTTGTGAAGACCTCAAAAATTCCTTCACAACAAATCAACATGAGCGTTCGTTGTAAGACAACCTTCAATTGGGGAAAATATTTCGAGGAGGTCTCAAAAATTTCTCCATGATAAACAAGGAATGCACTCGAAGTGCTAAAGATAGTCAAAGAACCTCACTCAAAGCGTATATGTCATGACAATGATATACAACAACAACATACCCAGTGAAATTCCACAACGTGGTCAAAATAAACAAAAATAGGTTTTGGACAAATATTATTCAAATTTATGATCAATGTTTTTGAAAATATTTTTTGTATCATGAGTTGAATTCATCTCTCATAATACCGAGCTCAAGAGGGTCAGCGCCGGTTAGAAGAACAACATAGCAGGAGTCGACAACACTGGTCGATCTCATGAAAACTAATGATTTTTCTATGATTGTAGGGTTCCAAAATTCCATCAGGAGGATGATAATTTATTCCACTAACTTGTTTGTTCGGATGAGACAGGTGTAGTGAAGAAGAAACTCCGACACCGGAAGATGAGGTAACCCGACCATGAGAGCCATAAAAGGAAAATATGGCCATCTAACCGGGAGGGTCACAACCAACAAAAGGAAGAAAGAAAGGTAATCTAGCCATAAGAGCCACGAAAGAGCAAGGCGCCATAAATGAGGCATGATTTGGCTATGAAGGCCATAATAGGAGAAAGTGGTCATCTGACCGAGAGGGTCACAACTGACAAAAGGATGAAATAAAGACAATTCGGTCTCAAAGGGCCATACGTGCCATACAAACTGTATTCCGAAAGGGTCATTCATTCAAATAATATGTCGAGAGGGTCATTCATTCAAACTGCATACCGATAGGGTCATTCATACAAATTGCATGCCGAGAGGGCCATTCATACAAACTACATGTCGAGAGGGACATTCATACAACTACATGCTGGGAGGGCCATTCAGTCAAACAACATGTCGAGAGGGCCATTCTTTCAAACAACATACCGAGAGGGTCTTTAATTAAAACAACATTCTAAGAGGGCCATTCATCCAAACAACATGCCAAGAGGTCCATTTATTCAAACAACATGCCGAGAGAGTCTTTCATTCAAACAATATGCTGAGAGGGCCATTCATTCAAATAAGCATGTATATAGGGCCATTCATACAAACAAGCCATCTGAGAAGGCTATTCATACAACTACATACCGAGAGAGTCATTCATATAAACTGCATACCGAGAGGGCCATACATTCAAACCGCATGCCAAGAGGGCCATTCATACAAACTATACGCCGAGAGGGCCACTCATTTAAACAAGCATGCAAAAAGGGCCATTTACTAATATTCAAGTGTGATGAAGAACATCTATGCAAATCAACTAAGTCATACAAGCCAGATGGTGTCGGAGGAGGTATCCAGTCAAACCAGTGCATTCATACAAATCATACGAGCCAGACGGTGTCGAAGGAGGCATAATATCAATAAGTACATTCAACGAGTCATATGAGCCAAAAAGATCAGAAAAGGCATCCACTGGAACAACTGCATTCAGACAAATCATATGAGCCTGATGGTGTCGGGGGAGGCTTCTATTCATACAAGTGCATTCAATGGGTCGTACAAGCCAGCTAGTGTCAAAGGTGTCACCCGCTCAAAAAAGCTGCCTAAGGAGGCACAACAAATAAAGTCGCGCAAGTATGGTAGAACAAACTATCAAACACATCAATATCCCGACAAATAGAAACAAGTCAAAAGCTACCGGAAGAGGAAACCAAGCAGACCAGACCATATCCAAGAGCATGCGGAGCAAATGTGGAACCTTTTCTTGGGCAGCCGGTCAAAAGAGTGTGCCAACGAGAGTCAATCTCTCTAGATTTGGGCTTGTAGATCAGTCCACATGACACTCGAAACATGATATCTTTTTAATTTTTGAAAACCCGTAATCGGTCGGGCATATACCATAAATGATTTTTAAGAAACTCGGCAAAGGCATTCCCGCATAAAGGATACCCTTTTTAACCTATTGAGTCAAGCTACAAGTGTTCTGATTTCTAAAAATTGAGGCTATGTAGGCGAACTCAATACCCAATGATTGGTCACATTCAAACGAAATCATCTCGAGGCTTTTGAGTCTTGGGATTTGCTTTGTTTTCTATTGCTTTCTAGAAGTATAATTGAGTCGAACTACAAGTGGTCTGAATTATTATACAACATGAGATATGTAGGAAATCTAGAGATCAGGGTCTGGCCATAATTTACAAAATTGCATAAAATGAGAAGTACTTTTTAAATTGGTCGGCTAAAAAACTAGTTTTGTCAAATTTCACTGCTCAAGGATGGTCCCGACATCCTCGAATAATGAAGGGGCATTTGTTGATACCTAATATTTATCCTCCAATTATTTTGTTCAATTATTCAAAGTTTTCGAGTCAGAAACGGAGTGAATATACTTTTTACAAGATAAAAATAATTTTACAAAATTATTTCGGAAGTATTTTGTCATTTCATTTGATAAAATATCATCCAGAATATTCATTTTATATCATATCCTATGTTTACAATATTTTGATCAATAATTACAATTATTCAAAATTAAATTAAAGATAATTGTGCGAATTGTCTAAATTCTCAATTTTGAAGTAGTCAATATTTTATTCTGTCAAAATTCGGGAAGCTTGTTTGATTAAATAAGATTATTAAAGTTACACCTCTATTTTAAAAGCATGTTTTAAATTAAAAAGCTTTTTGCATAATTTGAATGTGCCATCTTTTTCAATTTAGTATCAAATTTGGGTTTAAATTGAAGTGTTCAACTTGATTTTGTTATAATTGAAATTTTCGAGGTCATCTGTTAATTTAAAAAGTGGAAACATTTGCAATATATGATCTATTTGGGCTCCCCCTCTTCTTTTAAAATTGGTCTGATCCAGTCCAAAATAGACCGCGACCCGACCCAAGTTTACAAAGAACGTGTAATATCCCAAAATCCTATTTTCCCTTTCAATTTCACAACCAAACGAAATTCTTAAGCTCTCATCTTTCTCTCTTCGATTTCATGCCAGAAACGGCAACGCCGCAGTGTACCATCACTTTCACAAAGTTTGCTAATCTATTTTGGGCAAGAACAATTAATGCTCTTGCCCCTTTCTCGCACAGTTGACCACAAATTCCACCACCACCCCACCGAAGGTGATTTCCCCCCTCTCGTACTCCTCTGCTGCGATTTTATGTTTGTTTGTCTTATTTGATTTCAAATTTTGCATTGGTCGAGAACTATGGGAAGGGAATTTCCCCCCCAAAACACGTTCGCCCATATTAGATTCCATAGAAATCCTACAGTTTGAAGGTCTCTATAAATTGAGACCTATCCCTTCACTGTTAGGGGGTCCACAACTTAAATTTCTGGCTTTTATGTTATTAAGAGCCACTTTCAAGTTAAAAATCGATTAGTTCTTGCTTAAATTGGGATCCAAGCCCTTCGGTGGAAACCATACCTAGCTTAACTAGTCTCTCACAAACTAAAAACTCCCTTTTTGTGTGTGTGTTGTGAGTTGATTGAGGTGTGGAGTTAAAAAATATGAACATTTGCTTCTTTAGTTGCCTTCTATGATTAGTTCAGTATAAACCCATATGTAATGTGCTCAATATCATTGAATTTTTTTTAAGTTGATCCTGAGGGTAGGATTAGATGTTTGAAATTAATAAATGATCTATAAAATTCCATGTTGGATCTGTTTGAGTTAATAATTATAATTCTAGATACTAATTAGAAGCATGTCTAGTTTTAAAATGATGTAAAGTAGCTGTTAACTGGTGATTATTGGGGATAAGTGACTTGTATAGGTTTAAACCATACCACACTCAAGTTTGAGACTAAGGTAAAAGCAAAAAAAATGTCCATGATGTTCGAGGTTTAAAGGAACTTAATAAATATAAGGTGATTTGTTGTGTACTTGAAAATGGAGTTTGATTCATATCCTGTTAAGAATGCACCTGATTAGGCTAGGAGCTGTACTGGTTTAATATGTTAAACATGCATCTGTGCTCATCCTGCTAGCTTTAACTTGATACAAGGTCTGATTTAGTTTTCTTGACACTGTTCCAACTTTGTGTCATGAACTCTATAGCCTATTTGTATATGTTGGGTATTTTTTGTTACATTTAGGGCTTATGTGGTGTCCATCATTGAATTATGAAGTGTCAATATGTTGATTCTGTCCACCCTAAGGTCCTTAAGTTATGGTTTAAGCTTATGAATCTATTTTTCTGCTATATTAGGCTATGTCTGTGTGTATCTTGTTCATGTGTGCTAGTCTGATACCATATACAACTATGCCCTATCTTCATGCATGTAAACTTGAACTTTGTAAATGTCTTGTTGACATTTTAGCCTAAGTTAATGCATATAAAGCATCTCTAAATCTTGCATGAGTCCATGAATGCCCATTTTAGGACTTTTAACTGATAGTTTTCAAACTAAACACCTCTTGATTTAGATGAGTCTAGAAACTGAAGTAGTGTCTTGTGTTTATGCTTGTGTGCTAAATGAATGTCAGTCCTTCCTCTCATATACTCTTGCTGTATTTGCTAGGATTAGACCACTTAGTTGAACATTTAGTAAAAAATGAGCCTTTAAACATGTCTGTATGTCCCATAGTGTTTAGTATCTATTTGGCTAGTCCATGTCTAGATTAGTCTCATGCTAACTTAAGAGATATATGTATATTTGCTGGTATTGGTGTTTAATGTGCTTTAATTATGTACTTTCTTGATTGATAATTGAACTTACATCATCATTTGTCAAGACAAGAAGGGTGAAATAAAGAGATAAATATGCCCTTTTACCCTGCCTAACTTTCAAAAGATCATGTTTTGGTGTTACTTTTTAATCCTGAAATTATTAAGAACCCCTTAGTTGTCAATGTTTGTAATATTTGCTTGAGTAAAGTTTCATGTTTGGTCTTGTGATCTACTATCGGCCTTGAGTTTTGTTTAACCCTGCTGCCATGACTGTTTGGTTTGAGCTGTAATGACTTTGTCACTGTCTAAGCTTGAGTATATGTAACCTGATGTTGTAACTTGGATAATTTATCATAATAGGACATGAAAACTGACTGAATAATCCCCCTACTTTGGCTACTATGTTAATCTGTGTTTTTTGTGTGATAAGATGCATGATCAACTTGTTTGAATTCGAAGTCATAAAGAACATGAATTGGTTTTGAAATCTATGTGATATACATGATGTACACCCCATCTATTTGCCTCTATTAGTATTGTGGTTATCCTTTAAGGTGTATGTTTGATATACATTATGATGTATAACATGTATACCAAATATACTTAGTATATAGGGTATACAGGTTAATCATATCACTTATTGATACCAATAAGGGTTCATTCATTTTAAATACCTTTGGGCTTAACCCAAACATCCATTCCCTCGACATGCTTCCTCTGAAATTGTGTAAGGTTAATCTGTTGGGCTTGGCCCATTTGATTTCCTTTCTTTGCTTCATACATGCTTCCTTGTTTACAATCTGGGCTTATCCCATATATGTCATACTTTTATATTTATGCATATTTAAACTAGACTCAGCGCAACTCTTATGATTTTAATTGAAATATTAGGCCTGATCTGTCTTGATTTATTTCTGGCCCACACGTGGCATTTCCTCTGCATATTTATTTCACATCTTAATTGCGTGTTTAATTTTAAATTACTTGTATTATACTTAGGTAAGTTTATACACCTTCTAACTTATAATGACCTGTTCGGTCGTTTTTGACCAAAGATCCTTATTTGACTATTTTACCCTTTTCGTAGACTCTATATGGGACGTGTGATGCGCGGGGATGAGTGACATGGATCCTGAGATTCAATTATGCAGTTTCAGAAGAAAAATCCAAAATATAAATCTTAGAGTTGATTAGTTTGACTCAAAGTTGAGTTTCGAGTATATGAGTTTATTTTTGGGTTTCGTTGCTTTCAGTAGCTCCGGAGGGTCATTTGTAACTTAGTCGAGTCATTGGTTCACTTTTTGAGACAATCAGATATACTTTATGGTCTTATTTGTCAAATTTTAGATATTGGGTTGTGTTGGGTGATTCCTCAGAAAAGTATGTCTTATCTCAGTTAAATGAGAAATAGTTAAATGAGAAATACGAGGGTGAGTTTGTAACATTGTTTACCTTGGGGTAACATGTCTGGTTTGTGTTCGGGAGGTCTCAGGAGTGTTTCGGGTGGTTGAAGGAGGATTTCCACAGTTTTCCATTGGTGGTGTCTGGTGTCCGCACTAACGGACTGTGTGGACGCTTCTGTGGGCCCACCTTTATGGAGGTTGGATCGCAGATACATTCCCTGTATTGTTTCGAGGTTCCTCCATTGCAGAGGTTTCCTCGTAGAGGCGATGACGCCTCTATGGTGATTCTTTCGCACTAGCGGCTATGCGGGATTTTGTATGGTTCTGCCTCAACGGTGTTTTTCCACTATGGCGTGGTTGTCCCTACTGGATCGGGTTTGCCGGTGCAAGATCGCTATGTTAGGAAGATTCTTAAATGCCAAAAATTGATTCACTTTCCCTAAGTATCACATCTCGGCTGTTGAGTTTGCTTGGGGTGGATTTTCTTGAGGAATTCATTAGGATAATTTCTTAAAGTATAATGACACCTCCTTATCATTATTGTTGTCTTTTAAATACTAGTGTGAATATTGTTTGGGGAAGAAGGGTGTGAGCTTCCATGAGAGATCAAGAGAGCCAAACCTTTGATTTGTGGTTGGAATATGGATTAGGTAATCATGATTTTATGAATAAGTGTTGATTAATGTTAGCTGACTATGTTGTATTAATTAATTTGGGATTTGAAACCTTTTCTAGAATTGGGAAAAAATCTAGTGTTTGTAAATTGAGGCTTTTCCTAAATAATGTAATTGAAAGTTCAATTGGGGTTAATTTTCCAATTAACTTAAGCATACGACTACTTAGTATGTGTTTATGCCTTTTGGGTAATAATGTTCGAATATTGGCATCGTGGGCCCGTAGTTGGTTTTAGGTGTCTTGGTGTGATTAATGACTAAGTCCTTGTATTGTGTGTTGCATTTATATTAACATATAGTCTATGCGTGTTAGACTATGATTACTACGAGGCGCTTCGAAAGGACAAGGCGTGCTTGGAGGGTTGGCCGTTCGTGGCTCCTGCTCGGCCTTGAGGTAGGCTACGATTTCTTCTTATTAGACTCCGATAGAAGTACGTAATTAGTTATAAATATTGAGGGGTATTAGGTGTGTTAGGTTGTCCCACCCAAATGGTTGTGATGAACGTTTGGGTGAGTACCGGTGTTGAACTATGATGATGGGTGATTTGGAGAATCAACCTTAAGTTGATTCCGACTGTTGTTGATTGGGCTTGTCGCCATTATGTGGGCTCGTCGCCATATTTTTCATTGTTGTGTTTATTCATCACATTACTTTCAATATGATTATCCTGATTTTACTTGTATTATGTGATGTTGATTTCCTGAAATTATGTGATATTCATCTCTTATACTTGGTTACATCTCATACATCTTGATTTCTTGTCTTATATTGTCATTTGCATTCATACACTCATTCTTACGGTTCACTTTTACGCGGAGACATAAAAGCTACTAAGAGGTTCTGATGGTGCTCTAAGTCAGAAATTAATTTTAGAGTCGACACCTAATTTATAGGTAAATTAAGAAAATTGAGTTGAAAGGATTTATTCAAAATGTTGAAAAATCTTATCTAAACCAGAGTCAAGGCAAGAGTTCTGATGATCCACCGGGGAAGGTGTTAGACAACCCGGTATTAATGATCCATAGAATACGGTTGACCTTCGGGTTCTATAACATGCTTAAATGATTTAAATTGCCTAAATCTGTTTAAAAGTCCGTGAAAATACGGCTTCCGTCAAAATAGTTTGCGTAGGGATAATTTAGTCAACCTATTTTCGGACTAAGAACACTGAAAGATTAATTTGAGTAGAACTCTACTTTTAGTCCAATAGGTTATCCAATAACACTTGCATCTTTTTAAAAAATCTTTTCAAAATTGAAAATGAGTGTAATTCATTTGAAATGACAAGATTCGGGTTTTTGAAAGTAGTAGAAAAACAAGCTTTTCTTTTGTTCATGCTATGCCCCAAAGTCTATTCATATTCTACAAACCAAAATCCATATCCTTAACTCAAGTCCAAGATGGATGTTTCTTTTTTGGGTCTTTTCAAATCCATTTGAGTTGAACTTGGCTTAAAAAATTTAACTTTTGAAAGAGTCAATTCAGTCCACATTTGGTCCAAATCAATTCAACTATTTAGAAGTCAATTCTTTTAGGAAAATCATTTTTTGTTCAGATCTGTCCAAAAGCAGATACAACCCATTCCATCTATTTTTCAGTCCATTTTAAGTTCAAAATGATCCAAATCATGATTTAAGAATCCAAAGTAGTCTTTATCCAAATATGAAAATCCATTTTTTGTTTCCAGATTTTAAAACATGCCAAAACAGTCCGTTTTTCTTCAAACTATGAATAACCAAGTCTTGAAAATAATTTAAAAGCGATTCTATATAAATGATGTACGCATCATTTGCCTATTCCTAAGTTCGTAATCATAACTGGATTCCAATATATACAAAGTATGTCTTTATTACATGTAAGATATATATATATAAATTTGAAAGAGAAAATTTCAAGCTGGTGGGCCTCCCTAAGTCCATTAGTTACTATTTTCACCCATAGTTGGGCCTTCAAACACGCAACAACTCTTCCGGACTCGATCAAAAGAATGTGAGTTGGGCCTTGGCCCAACTGGCTTAGAAGAGGAAGCGGAGGCTTAGTGGGGGGTGGGGGGTGGGGGGGGGGTGGCATCGTGCCATCACGGACAATGGGAAGAAAAAAGGGGGAAGTTAGAAAGCATCAACAATTATCTAATATTGTACTAACCAATCTAATGTTAATGCATATTTAAGACAAAATTAATCATGCAAAGTCGTGCCACTCATGGGCTAGTGATATTATTAAGACAAATTCAACAAGAGTAAAAATCTATTCTTACAAGTAAGGCCTAATTCATACAAGATATTGAAATGACAAACACATATGGGCTAGGCCCAGTTTGGACTGACTCAGATAACCAGAGAAAAACGTGGATAGGCTAGACACAAGAAGTTTATCGTTTGACAGTTAAAAGAGGATGACTTGAGAGGTAGAAAATATGGGATAGGCTCGGAGGTACACAAAGACGAGCCAACACCAATGATATACACAAGTGATATACGTGA
>CM056508.1:28337480-28464986 GCA_029783415.1 Anisodus acutangulus
TTCATAAGTTATCTTGTATAATAGCGAAGCATTCTAGTACTTTATGTGAATATAAAACTAATCATCAGACCAAATACCCAATCAACCTATATTTTTTGGCCGTAGGTGTAGTCAAAGCACTCAAGTTAGGTTGACCAAATCTAGTGCTGATCCCACACCCATATTCAGTGGACTCAAGCTAGGTTTCCCCGTCGGATCGACACTGGTGCATCAAGAATTTTGAAGGATCTTGAGCAACATAGGTCCAATGTGTTATCAGGGAATGTTCAGTTGGACCTCACCTCAATACTTCATAGAATAGCAATACTTTCAGTTGGTTTGTTATTATATTTAATTAATCTATCACTATGGATGCAAGCAGGGGTCGTGCTTTCCTTCATCCTGGCTGTCTACACTTTGCAATCATCTCGAGATAAGTTGGAAAAGTATGCTCCTCTTCCTCTTAATAACAGCTATCTTTCTGTATCCAACAGAGTAGTGTTAAATTTGGAGGAGACTTGGTATAACTTTGTATTTCCCTTGCAGGTTTGTAAGGGAGACTGTTGCTGAGACCAGCATCCCTGGCGCAGTAGTGGCCAAAGTTGAATGATAAGAGTTCTATTTGTTTTAGAGAATTAAGATTCTGATTTGAATTAGATGATGGAAGGATTAGGTGTACAAGATTACGACATGAGGGGAAAATTACATAGAAGTTAGATCCTGGAAGAAAAAGAAGCTGCTGCTTGAGTTTCTCTTAGCCGTATTTGTTTTGTCATGAACCTTTTGCTTTCCAGATTTCTGATACACGTTTAGTCACCAAAAGGGTGGCAGGAAAGCATTTTTTTATATTTAGTTTTTTTTTCTATTTTCTTCCCTTTTTGATTGTGTTGCCAAACCCCGAATAGTGATTGTGTTTACGATTTATTAATATAGTAGACACAGATACGTCTTCTTTAGTAGAATGGAATGAGTATTATAAGAAAGAAATGAACTTTATCCAAAGGTACGTAACAAGTTTTATAGAGCTCGGTTTCATACTGAATAAAAATGGCTGCTCGTCCTGGACGCCTTGTGTCGATACATGAGAGTAAAACAATGGAAATAGGAGAATATAGCTAGCGATATGAACAAAAGTCGTGTCAACATAAGATGAAGAGGGAATTGTTAGGATATGTGCTTGGCTTAAATTATGGATCTCTCTCGTTTCCAGAGCAGTCGATGATTTCTCTTCCTTCACCCCACAACACTTCTGGTGTCCTTTTTTCTTCCTTTTCTGTCTGTTTGGTGTTCTTTTTGTTGGTGCGGGCCAGGCACTTCATATGTCTTTCGGTCTTGATTTGAGCATTCGTCTAACTACTAAGAAGCTCGAGGGGCCTTTCTTTCTTAGATCACTTATGGTCGTGCTGTTCGTCAAGTTTCCGACTACCTCCCTAAATACGCATTTGGATCAAGCCAGTACCTGTGTATTTGTACAACATTTTTATTTTCTACTGTTAGATGGTAAAATCAATTCATTCAACATCCCTTAGAAACATTCTGTATTGGACTTTGCCATGGTTTCCATGCAATCGTCTTTAGTTTCCCGCGGATGATGATTGGCCATAGATTAATGACGAAAAGTAATGTTTCATCCTAGTGGACTTAATCTCACTGTTATATACTCTTTGGTGATGGTGAATTGACGTCAATAAGATTTGTTACAGTGATTTTTCATCCAAAGTTTACTCTAGCAATAGTTGACTTAACCTCATCGTTATCTCCTTTTGGTAAATGACTAGTTTCTCGGATGTCTAGTGTTACAACCCGCACTGTCGTTTTGAGCATTAGGACTCCTTTTCCCTAAATGATCCTTCATTAGCTTTGTAATTGTGTTTTTAACTTGCGGGAAGGGTTGACATGATTCCCGAGGCAATCACTTGAGTATTAGAGAAGAAAATTCAAAATTCGAAGTTCTTAAGTTGAAATAAGGAAAAATTTCATCAAAGTCTCTAAGGTTAACGAGCTTGGATTCGAGTTTGGACAGTTTCGTTAGGGTCAGAACGTGATTTATGACTTAGTTGAGTAGTTTGGACGGATTCCGAGGGGCTCAGGAGTGTTTCAGATACTTGGTGGGAATTCTATTTTAAGTTAAGGAACTGAATTGACCATGGTCAACATCGGGTCAAGACGATCTCGAATCAGCATTTTCAGCGTTCCAACAGGTTTGTAGTGTATTTTCTGATCGATTTGCAATTTGGTTTGTGTCCTGCAGGTTTTGGATGCTAAAATGGAGTTCGCGCGATAGCTAGTTTTTTGTTGCTGGTGCAGGTGAAATTTACTCTACACGGTCATGTAGAGGGTGTCCCAATAGTGGAGAGATGGCAGTGTGGCATTTCGATCGTAGTGGGCAAGGTTGCGACCGCCTAGAAGGCGGACTAGGGCTAGACCATTCATCGCGTTCGCGATATGATCCTCGCATTCGCGATGGGCAAGGAAAGGTACTGTGATCGCAAGGTCCTCGCGTTCCCTTAGAAGGATCGCGAGTGAACATCGTGTTCGCGATATGATCCTCGCATTCGCGATGGGCAAGGAAAGGTACTGTGATCGCAAGGTCCTCGCGTTCCCTTAGAAGGATCGCGAGTGAACAATGATTTAATTCCCAAACTTGAAGGGATATTTCATATTTCAATTTCGGGAATTCTATAGCTCAGATTGGGGAGATTTTGGTTGCTATTAACTTGTTTTGGCTCGGGGTTTAGTTTCTAACCTTGATTTTGGTATTTCCCATGATTCCCTCTTATTTTAGCATTTTCACCCATGATTTAGTTGCAGAAGTTGGGTTTCACCTTAAAATTGGGAATTTGAGTAAATTCTTAATTTGGATATCGATTCGTAAACGGGAATAGATGATTTTTTTTTTAGATTCATGACCTATAAGTTACAGATATGCTAAATTTGCGATAGAATTACAGTTTTGACCTTGAAGGTTCGGGTTTGACTTTTAGACCCGAATTATTACTATATCAATATTGGTGTTTACGAATGTGTACTCACGTACTTTGCGTATTTAATAGATTGGGAGTGTTACGAGGCACTTCAGAAAGGTAAAACTTTATTGTGATTTGTTTGCTCGATTTCGAGGTAAGTTAAGGCTATCCTAGACTTTATTTGGGAGCGTTTTTTATAGTAAACTTAAATATAAAGGGTAAGGGTGAGAGAAGGAGTCTCATATTCGTGGTGCGAAGGACACTGATACATGTATTAGTGCCATGTTTTAGGTAGTGTGATGATAAACTATATTGATAGTGTAATTCAAGAATTCCAAAGCACATGGGCATATTAGCTCATAGATGATTATCTTAACTTGACTGTTTATGTAGATAAATCACTCCATTAAATCCCATATACTTGTGATAATTGAGCTAATTTGTGTGAATTCAAATGGTATATGTTTATAGTTGAATTGCATTTGATATTCATGCATTATGTGATCATCCATGTTCATTCATGATGATGTTTCACGTGGTTATGGCTCGATGTGATCGTTATAGATCTGATTCAGTTTGAAGTGATGTTTTTAGCCGAATGAGGTTGTTTGCCAATGAAAATGGTTCCGGAAAAATTTGTGCATGCCGATGGAAAATAATTTCGATGGGTATATGGACCTCGTGAGTCTCCCATGGGTCACAACTCTTGAACCCTCATGGAAGCGCCTGTATATACTGATAGGCATGTATGGCCATTGCATATCACTTTATTTACTTGATTGTACTGATTATCTGATTACTTGTTCCTACTTGGTTACTTGTCTAATCTCATATCTAGATGGTTGAATTTTATAATGTTAAAGGAAACCTATAAATGTTGAAACAATACTTTTCTTAATTAACCTCATCACTGCTTCAACATTGCCGGTCTATGAGATTAACTGAGTACACATGCATCCTGTACTCATACTACAGTTGCTACATTATTTTTTGTGCAGATTCAGTCGTGAGTTCAAGTCAGCCCATGGAACTGTCTGAGTCTGAGACCTTGATTCCGGAGATTTGTGGTGAGATGCCTGAATAATCCGCAACGCTATCTACCTCTATCCCTTTTTATGCATTTTCGTCTTTCTTTATTTTTCCACCAGATAGTGTATTTATCATTTTGGACTAGTATTATTACTCTTAGTAGCTCTTGTACATATGACACCAATCTTATATAAATAAAAGACATAACTTTAGTTATTATTCTGTTGTCACTTTACTCTATGTTTAATTAACTTAATGAATTGTTTGTTAATCGGGTTTGACTTACCTATCTGGTGAGAATAGGAGCCATCACGGCTATAGATTTTTGGATAGTGACATCTAGTCATGTGGTATACAATTTTGTAGTTGAATAAATAATTATATATTAAAGAATAAAGTATAATTTTCTGTTAATGATTATTTTGAATTGTCATATGATGACTTGTTTGTCGAGGTCAAGTATACCGATATGTTTGGGCGTTTTGAGTTTTAGGACCCTTTTCCCTAAATGACACTTTTCCTATCTTTAAAATGTGAATTTTGACTTGCGGTGTTTAGTGGCTTGATTCTTGAGGCAATCGGGGTGAGCACCAGAGAAGAAAACCCAAATTTAGAGTTCTTGATAACAATATAAAAAGGATGGTTGATCAAAGTCAGCATTCTGGGTAATGGGACTCGGGTTTGAGGTTTTAAAAGTTCCCTTAGTTTTGCAATGTGATTTATGACTCATATGGATGGTTTGGACGAATCCCGAGGGGTTGGGAGTGTTTCATACACTTGAGTTGCATACTAGTTGATTTAAGAATTAAGAGTTAACCACGATCAAGGTCGGTCAAGAATACTCTGAATTAGTGTTTGGGTATTCCAACAAGTTCGTAGCGTGTTTAAAAAATGACTTGCATATTTGATTTGTATCTCGAGGGTTCTGTATGAGTCCTTAAAACTCAAAAAAGAATTGAATTGCACCAGATTTTTTAGTTTTTGGTCAAAGTGATTTTGGGATCACGATTGCTAGAGGGCATCACGTTTGCGAAGGGTGAGTTGCTGAGGCATCACGTTCGTGAATGGGGTTTCGCATTCGCGTAAAGGAGTAGGTTGATCATTGCGATCACGGAAGGTGTGTCGCATTTGTGATGGGTCATGTTGGGTCAGTGCATCACGTTTGCGATATGATGTCACGTTTGCGAAGAAGGAATTACATCGGGCAAACTTTTAAATCCCCAATTTGAAAGGACATTTCATATTTCGATTGTTGGAGTTCTAATGCACAAATTTGGACAATTTTGGAGGCTATCAAGCTGTTTTTGAAGAGGGATAAGAGTCTAACCTTTCTTTTGGTATTTCTCCTCAATTCTCATCATTTATTAATTTTTATCCGCGTTTGCATTGATTAAATTTGGGGATTTGAGCCATAAATCTAAGAGGAGGTACACTCCTAATTTGGGTATCGATTTGCGGATGGATTTGAATGATTTTCAGGATTTATATGCTATGAGTTATGGATAATCCAATTTTCAACATAATTCTAGTCTCGACCTCGGGGGCTCGAGGTTAACTTTTGGGTTGACTTTTTATCGGGTAATTTATATATTAATATGGATGTCTATGGACTCATATGCTTATAGAGATTGTGTAATTGAACAAATTGAGATTGTTCGGAGGCTTTGAGGAAGGGTAAGGCCTTTAGTGATCTTTGGACTTCGAATTTAAGGCAAGTTGAGACTTTCTAAACTCTATTTGGAGTGTTTTGTTGGTAATTAACTAATTAATAGGGTAAAAAGGTAAAGATGTCATGTACTTATGAGGCGACGCGCATTTGTGTGGGTACCGATGCCATGCTATGGGTACTTAGTCAGAAATTGACTTAGTGTTATGAATGATTGATGATGTCAGTGTAAATTGAGCTTGCTCTGATGAAATTAAGATGCGCTCATGATAATAGATTATGTGTGCATACATTACTCTTAAAATCTCGTACACTTGATAAAAATAAGTTATTTAAAGCATTTTTCATGTGCAATGTAAATGCCTCGTATATGCATATGATATTTATGCTTTCATATAGTATCTCATACATATTACACTTGATGATACATATGGTGATGTCTGATGCAAAATGGTTTCGAGTTGAATGATGATATTATGAAATGGAGTGGCCGGTTGTTAGCATGCTGTGATCTAGATTGATCTTGTTCCTTGCGGAATTACATAAATGTTGTGATTTATTTGCATTAATTGTTGAATTATATGACTAATTGGCTCATTTAAATGGGAATTCACATGCCAGCGGATGTGATATGATTAATATTTTCATGATGGACTTCACTTAGAGTTTTTATATAAAGAATGACGTGTTAAACTGATGCTTATTTTCATTGCTATTGTTTTGCTATGCATTGACATGTGATTGCATGGTTGGCCCGAGTTGCATGTCTGCAACAGATTTTAGGGCTGTCTCGGATTGTACGCCTGAAATAGGTAAAGTTATAAAATATTAGCTTTAAACCTGGTTGTCTAGTGAGAAAGGGTTTTGAGTGGGTATATGTACCATACGAGTCCCTTATGGGCCACGACTCCCCTTTAAAAGAGCACATGTATACCAGTTACATATAGTTAGTTCATTACATATCATATCATCTTTATTGACTCTATGCTTATTTGCTTTGCTTAGAAGTCTAAGATCTCAGCTGATTCCGTGGAATTATTTGTTGCTCTTTATTATTCTATGACTGTCAAGATCACACCAGTTAAGTGTAGAAGCATTAGCAGACCAACCATTGTCACCGCTTCCATTTAGGGTTGATCGACGATGTTGTCGAGTACACATTATTTCCATGCACTCATACTACACTTGCTGTACCTTTTTGTGTGCAGAGTCCATTCCAAGTACTAGTTGAGCGTGTGGAGCTGTTGATTGTTGAGGCGACTAGTTGGACTTTTCGGGGTGAGCTGCTCGGCTGATCTGTAACATCATACTTCACTTCCTTTTATCTTATTATGTCCTTTACTTTCGAGACAATTGTTTTAAGATTCATTGTACTTGTATTTATGACATTTGGTTCTGGGCGTGTACTTTCTTCTTCTGCATGTTTATGACTATGAGACTTTGTTATTGACTTTGTTATTATCTTCACTTTACTTTACCGTGCATTAATTTGTTAAATGAACTAAAATTGGCTTCAGTTCGCCTACTAGGTTAGGAGTAGGTGCCATCACGACTATTGTAATTTTTGGTTCGTGACAATTTGGTATCAGAGCCCTAGGTTAACCGATCTCATAATTACAAGAGAAATGTCTAGTAGAGTCTTGCGGATAGGTACGTAGACGTCCATACTTATCTTCGACAGGCTATGAGACACTTACGAAAAATTCTATTCCTTTACTCCTCATCATGCATATTTGATTCAACTTGAGTTTTGAACATCTTTGTTTCATTCTCTCGCCGATAATGAGGACATATTCACGCATTCACACACCGGCGATGAGAGGTGACAACACGTGGTAAGATATCAAAAGTTGGGCAGGTTCAGACCGCATATACGACTCAGAGGTTCAGTTGAGTGGAATTGTGTTTCAGTAAAAAGAAGTTGCAATAGAGGAAAAGAGAAAGAAAAAGAAGTTGCAATAGAGGAAAAAATCTTTATATAAACTAGTCTTTAGGAACGCGCGATGTGCATTTATCCTAACTTAATGCGTAATTTTACCATTTTCTGCGGGCGGATCTTTTCATCATCTGATAACCCCTAGAGGTCGGAATATAGATGGTAATCTGGTTAATTAAACATTTTTCAGAGTTAATCAAATAATAAGCATGTAATAATCGGGTGGATGATCTTGGATTCAATTTCATTTTTTAATAAAGAGTCTATAATCTTCTATCAATATCCAAACATCATAATAACAGAGTAACATACCTATCAACATCATAATTAGAAACACATAGTTTGAACGCATACCTCTATTCAGATTCTCAGATCACCTGAGTAGCTCAACTCACCTTGGCTCTGTCTCCCTACGTCCACTGACTTCACGGGATAATGGCCTAGGTGCTCGGGAGTCCTCATGGATATCCTCTGAAGATCATCTGAAAGGTGTTGTATTCAAACTAATATGGTTCTAATCATAAGGTTTCAAGGTAATCTACTCTTATTCTTATGGTGTTCTTGATTGATATTCGATTATAGACTAAGTGTTGTTTAGCTGAACATTGAGAGTTGAGAGAATTTAGTAAGGTAAGAGTTGTGTATTTTCCGAATGAATTTCCTTTGTACAAGAGACTCCTTTTATAGATAACCTCGGCTATTCAACTATTCAACTTTAATCAAAAAGTCATAAAAGTAAATAGTAATAGACAAAAATCATTTTGAAAAAGTCTTAAAGGCTACAGTGCGTTGTCTGCTACTTTTCTAAAGTTCTTTTGTCTTCTTTTCCTTTTTTCAATGCTGCCGCTTTTTCTTTTGTCTTTATTCAATTGCTTTTCCAGATATTCTCCAGCTGTCTGGTTGTGTCATTTTTTTCCGGCTGCTTTCCAGCTGTTGCTTTTGATTTTTCTTTGAAAATTTCTCCCAGTAATCAGTTGTAATCTTGTTATTCTTTTTTGGGCTTTACCGTAGTTTGAAACTACGTTGGGCCATAATCATTGGGTTTCCAAGCAATGAATTGCATGGTCCCTGCCATAATAATCTTTTGGGCCGTAAGGCTCCTAATCAATTTTGGGTTACAAGTAGATGAATCTACATGTTCCCTGCCATAATAATATTTTGGGTCGTAAGGCACCTAATCAATTTTGGGTTTCCAAGCAATGAATTGCATGCTCCCTGCCATAATAATATTTTGGGCCGTAAGGCTCCTAATCAATCTTGGGTTACAAGTAGATGAATCTACATGTTCCCTGTCAATATAATCAATTAGGTCTCAGGTAGATAAATCTACATGATTCCTGCAAAAGTAATCAATTTTTTCCCTCCTTATTCAAAAGGATCAGAACTTTGTTCTTTTTTTATGGTGATATTAGATGATGATGATGTAGTACTTATTATTGGTCTTTTCTTCTGTTCAACCATCGTTTTGTAATGGTTTATCATCTCATCTGCATGTGTATGCTTCAGATCGGTAATCCTGTTTAATAATAGGGTTAGTTCTATAGTCTCTTTCACCTCTATGTCATTGTCATAGTATAGGGTGACTATCTCCTCCACTTCTCCACCTTTAGAACATCCAATTATGGATGCTTTCCTTGTTCTTAACATGTCTTCTATTCTTGTCTTTAGGGTCAATAGTCCGAATACTCTTTTGGCGCTGAGCCAGTCTTGAAATTTGTCCAATGTACAGGGTATCTTCATATTCAAGTTCTTATCATCTCCGCTGATAGTGCTATTCCTTCCAGTTTTAAAGATCTGGCAAATTACGATGGCTTTACCTTTTAAATCAGTAGATGCGTCCAATATTTGTATTCCATAGATTCCTCTTCCAAAGGATTCCATCATGAGTTCTATTGACCTTGTGATAATGTTTGGCAATTTGGTGATGTTATTCATTTTTTCATCTGTGATAATCTTGTCAATGAATCTGTAAGTGAATATTCTTTCCACGATGTTCGGGTTTGCTCTTTCACTGCAAATAAATATGGGATATTTACTCAGTTTGGCACTGCGTACAATATCAGAGTTTGTCTTATAATCATAAAACTTATTAATCTTTTTATAGGCATTAATCAGCTCTGGTCTGTATTTCAGGGTGTCTGCCATTGATACTGTTGATGAGGTTGAAGGTATTGGTGATGGCATGGTTGCTAGTTTAGATAGAAATGTTGTAAAGGTTTTCTGTTGTATTGGTGGTATGGTAATCGGTGTTTTTTGTTGGGCTTCTTTTTGTAAGATTTTCAGTTTGGAAAAGTCTTGCATGGCTTGTCCTAACTTGTTAATCATTTGGGTATTCTCTTGTAATTTGGTAACTATCATTTCATTGGTTTGGATAATCTCTTGCATAGCCTTGGCTATGTATTCTTCAAAGTCTTCGCTGTTAATCGACATTGTTATATCTGCTAAGAAAATTAGCTAAAACATTCTTAGTTCCAGATATATTCTTAACAATAAAATCATAACAATAAAAGAATGACTGCCATTTTCTTCTTTTATTCAATTCTGGTAAAGGATCTATTCTGTTTGTTATGAAAGCTTTTACTTGTGTGTTATCCGTTCTAACAATAAATTTTACTGGTAGTAAATAGTAATGAAATCTTTTTATTCCAAATTTTACCGCTAATAATTCTTTTTCATTTATATGGTAATTCTTTTCATTTGGTTTCCATGTTCCACTTCCATATCCGCAAATTAGCATTTTCTCTTTATCTATATCTTCTTTATCTTATGCTATTAGGACTGCTCCTCATCCTATATCGCTAGCATCTGTAAAGAGTTCAAGTTGATCTTTCTCTGTTGGTATTCTGTGTTTTGGTAATGATTTTACCTTTTCTTTAATCTGGTATATAGCCTTGGTATGCTCTTCTTTCCATTCAAATGTCACATTTTTCTTTATTAAATCTTGTAGTGGTTTTCTTAGGTATGGTAAATCTTTTATATGGTCTGAGGCATAATTTATTACTCCTAAGAATTGTTGTACTTCTCTTTTATTTTCTAATTTATCTTTAAATTTTTTTATTTTTGTTACAACATGTTCTTGTAATTGTATTCCTTCATTATCTATGATGTATCCTAAAAATTTGATATTATTCTTGAATATTTCAGATTTCTTTTCAGATAAAAGTATTCCATGTTGTTTTACTGTTTCTATGAATTGTTCTAAATGCTTTATGTGATCTTTTAAATCGTTACTATATATCAATATGTCATCTACATATATTATGCAGAAGTCTGCTAGTTTTCTGAATACTTGATCCATTCTTCTTTGAAATATCTGTGGTGCATTTTTTAATCCAAAAGGTAGTACGTTCCATTCATAGTGTCCTTGAGGGGCACTGAATGCTGTTAAAGCTCTAGATTCATTAGTCAGTTTTATCTGCCAAAATTCGATTTTACAATCGAACTTACTAAACCAATTTTTGTTTCCTAATCTGTTGATAAGGTTTCTTTTATAAGGTAAAAAGTATCCATAAAAAATAGTCTTTTTATTCAATTTTCAGTAGTCAATTACCATTCTGACTTTTCCTCATTTTTGTTCACTATGTTTCCTTACTAAAAAGGCGTGGCTACTATGTGGGCTTTTACTTTCTCTTATCATTTTTAATTCTAGTAATTCTTTAATCTGAGTTTCAAATTCTTTCTGATCCGTTGGGCTATATCTTATCGGTTTTGTTCTAACTGTTTCGCTAGGATCTATAAGCTTTATTTCTCCATATATTCTTTCTTTTTCCCATAGTTGTATTGGATTTTCTCCAAAGTTCCTTTTTAGCATATTAAGGTATTTTTCTTTTAATAGTTCTAGATTATTATTCCTATCGGTTTTTATAGTACATAATCTTAATGTATTTACTGGTAATATTCTTTTTAATACTATCCATTTGTTACAGGGTGATTGTAAGCTAAATGTGTTTTATTTATAACTTGTGTTTTAAAGTAGTCTAGGAAGTTATTTCCTAATAAAACTTGTTATTTCATATTATCTAGTTGATATACTATTGGTAGTCTGAAAATAGTTTTTCCTAGTATAATCCTCATATTTTCTGCTACTATGTCTAATTCTTTTGACTGTTCATTGAATCCTGATACTCGTGCTCTATGTATTCTAGATCTTTTCCATCTATGTGATTCTAGTACATCTTTTCTGGCTAAGCATATATCTGCTCCACTATCAATGAATATTTTTTGTTTAAGCATTTTATTCGGTTTATATTCTATGTAGGCTTTTATTCGGTTTATATCCTAGAGGTCGGAATATAGATTGTAATCTGGTTAATTAAACATTTTTCAGATTATCTGGTTAATTAAACATGTTTCATATTATCTAATTAACTCTGAAAAATGTTTAATTAACCAGATTACCATATATATTCCGACCTCTAAGGGTTATTAGATGATGAAAAGATCCGCCCGCAGAAAATGGTATCAGAGCTTGTAATAGGAACAAGTTATAAACAATGTTAAAACATCCATCGTTTAAAAAAGTTAATTATTTGAATAAATGGTTATGGAAACATAGACAACTAAAACAATTATTAGTAGAAACAAGGAACATGCATAGAATAATAATTGATTATCAAAACAAATGGATAGAAGAAAAGAGAGACTCTGAGATAAATGTCTCAGAAAAAGGATATAAAGGTGTAGAACTAGAAGAAATATTAACAGCTATGGATGAAAATGATCAATCATATGAAAGATTAGTAGAACTAAATACTGAAATAGTAGAACAGAATCAATGTATATCAGAAATAGAATCCGAATTAAGAATGGAAATAGAACATTATGGATGAAAATAGATTGATACAACAACAAGAAAAGATGTTACAGTTAGCCAGAATAGCTGAAAAACCACTTACATATAACAGAGATATAAACCAACATATTATAAGTTGTAGAATAGGAATAGAACTGATAAATGAAAGAGATGAACGATTACATCAAAATTATATAAGTGAACAAAAAGAAAAGATAATACTTTTGAGAAATATGTTAGCACTAAGAAAAGAAAAACTAAAGCAAAAAGAAGAAGAAAACGACAAAATAAGAGAACAGAGACTAGGAGAATTAATAAATAACGAAGATGAAATAAGAGATTTAAAAGAAATTATAAAAGAACAATATAAATACATCGATTTACTAAAATATGGATAAAGGAAAAGATATATTAACAGATTCAAAAGAAGAATATTACCAAATGAATATCTATGAAGGAGGAACAACCCAAACACTAAGTTTTAAACCTGATACATACCAAAAAATACAAGATGAAAAAGAAGAATTATTTGTAAAAAAGATATTTAAAACAAAATGGTTTGAAAGGAATAAAGAAATTAGATACATAGCACATAAGCACGAAAATATAATTGACACTACCAGTACAAATGGAAGGACAAAAATTAATTTGATAACTGATGAAGTAATAAAAAGAGAATTAGCAAAGCTATCAACAAAAGAAGCAAAGAAATATATAAATATTTACTTTGGAGGAGTAGAATTTACAATAAAAGCATACTTTCAAAAGAATATTGACACACCAATACAAATCTACGTATTAGATGACATAATATTAGGAAATCTACAAGATGCATTAATAGCTGTAATAAAAGGAAATTTAATATACCAAAAATTAAATTTACTGTACAACCAGACTTTAGCATATCATTAAAAGAAGAACGCAAAGAATTAGCTTTAACACTATACTATAAACTAGATGGAATAAACATGCCACCAGGTAGTAAAGTAATAAGTATAGAAACAAAATGATATATGCCTTGTCAGGAAATCACCATGTAAAGAAACAACATGAAATGAATATTATAGTACCAAAAATATATAAAGAAATACTTGAACAAATAGAGCATAAAGAAAACTCTAAGATAACTATACCAGAAGAAATATTCATGGACTTTAATATAAAAACATTAACACCATCAAGGAGATTAATACCAAAAATAGAAGGATCTAGATTAAGTATAACTAGAGAATCATTAATAACACAACAGAATAGTTTACCAAGAATACGACCCAGAATAATAGACTTAATAAATATAGAAAGTAGCAGGCTAAAAATCAAGGTAATAATATTTAAAAATATGATAACAATAGACGGAATAGCCGAAATAAATACAGGAGCAATTAAAAGCTTCATACACATAAGTAAGATAAACGAAAATGAATGTAATATAATAGAACCACAGACTTATAATTACCCGGAAAATGAAAGAGAAATAATAATTACTAAAAGTATAAATTTAAGATTCAAAATCCAAGATTTAGAAAATAAGATAAATATAGGAGTAATAGAATATGACAGTTTTAATGAATTATTATTAGGAAGCGATTTTTTAACTATGATAAACTATAAGATAAATAACAATGGAATTGAAATAAATGATCAAGGAAAAACTAGATTCATAGATAAAATATGAATGTACAACTAGAAATAATAAAGAAAAAACAAAAATTGAAGACAATAAAGATGACCTTATCAGGAGAAATATATTCCCAACTAAAATACTTAAAATACAGTGCAAAAGAAATGAAATTAGAAAATGACATAAGAGATTTAGAAAAGCAATGTGATAAGTTTAGACATGGGAAACGGATGGAAAAAATGAATAAACAATCTTGACTAATCCTAACGAAAAGATAACTGCATTATGGGAAGAAATAGTATTAAAAGAAAGAATGAAAAGCGACTTATCACTAATGGATGAAATAAAAGAAAATCAAACCAAAACACAACAAATGATAAGAGAAGAACTAACTAACTTATGGAACGTATCTGAAATACCAACGTTCAAGATAATATTAGAAAAACTTAACATGATACTAGAAGAAAAAGGCAAAGGTAAACAAGAAGAAACAAACAATGAAGCTAGTACAAGCAAAGAGAATACGATAACAAAAACTAATACTCACAAACCAGAATTAGTACCAATAGATGCTTGGAGAAGAAGTAAAGTACCAATAATGGTAGACATTAGTAAAATAAAACCAAGATTATCAAAAGATGTAACAGAAACTTTAGACAAACTAGTAATACTAAATAAAGAAGGAAAAGTCTAATGGAACCTAGTGCGATCACATTCTTAAAAACTCATGGAAAACAGATTATAGAAAGAGAAAGATATAAATACGAACCTATCAGACAAAAACCAATAAAAGAAGAAACGCCAAAAGAAATAGCAATACCCTTAAAAGAAGTAGAAAAAACAACCTACGAATACCTAAACTTAAGACTAGATAAACAAGATCAACAGATAAATGAACTAAAAGCAGAAAATATAAAGTTAAAATTACACGATAATGGAGAATGGTATGACAAATATAAAAAATATAAGAGAAAACATAAATATACAAAGAAACTACTGAAAGAAACTAAAATAGAACTAAAAGAGACTAAAGTAGAACTAAAAGAGGTAAAACAAGAATTATTAGAACTTAAAGAAGAAGTACACATCTTAACAGAACAATTAAGAAGGCTAAAAGGAAAAAAGAAAATAAAGAAAATAAGATTAAGCGATGAGACTACTACAAGCAGTAATGAAAAATCTGACAGCAATACAGAAGAAGATAGTAACAATGATAAATTAGCTAACCAAGAATTACAGGTAGTAGAATTCATAGAAGAAGAAGAAAATTCTGAGAACACAGAAATAGTAAAGGAAAATAACCAAATAATAGAAGCTTTACAAAATATGAAAAGAGTAAATGCAATAATAGAGGATGAACCAGACAGTGATGTAGAAGATGAAAATTATGGACATATAGAAACCGAAATAGAATTAGAAGATATAATAAATGAAGATGCAAATGATTATCCTGAAGAAGAATTAGTAGACCCTAATCTAGAAATAATAACGAGAAGAAGAACGAGATTACCAAACCACATACCTATAGGACAACAAGCCAAATTTAAAGAATTTGTAGAATCAATGACACAAGGAGTAAATTACAATGGATACTTTCTAGATCTAGATAACGTCTACGATGAACAAGAAGTAGGAAGAAGGATAACAGATTGGAATTTAGGAATGTATATAGCCTTAATGAACAGTACACAAACAAAAAATCTAGATTATATGTATGATCTAATATCTAAAACACTAATTGGAAAAGCAGCATACTAGATAGAATCAATAGCATATCAACTAAGAGGAGAAGTATTAAGTCATGCAACTGATTGGAAATCAATGTTAATGATATTTGATTTATTACTGAAAAGAGAATTCTTAGGAGAAAAATGGTTAGTAGCTAGAGAAAATGTATTAGCAGAAAGAAAAACAGAAATAATAATGAATTTGAATAACATGAGATGTTGTAAAATAAAAAAATTACCAGAATATATGATTAGCTTTAGTAAATTCTTTTACGAAGCAAGATTCTTACCAGAAGAAGGAGTAATTTACCAACAATTATACTATGACCATTTACCTATACCATATAATATTGAGATATCAAAAGAATACATCCAACTAGAACCAAAAGAAAATACTCTAGGAGAAAGAATAAGAGTACTAAGAGCATATTTAATGAGAAAATGTGAAGAATATAGAATGCAGCAAAAGATTAAAAAAGATAAAAGGATAGGATTAAGAGAAATATGTGGATTCACAGAAAGAAGATTAATATTTGGATGCGATGATAAAGAAAAGAAATATAAAAGAAATAAAAGACATAGGAGACACGAGGATAAATATGAAAGAAACCACAAATACAGGAAAGATAAGAAATATAAGAAAAAACCTTATTATAAATCTTATAAGAAAAAGAGATTTAAGAGATATAGAAATAATCCTGAAACAAGGAGAAAATTCAGATACAAACGAAAATTCAGAAAAAGGAGAAATGTAAACCCTATAACAGATAAAACTAAAGAGGAAAAAGTTAAAGAATGTAAATGCTGGAACTGCAATGAAAAAGGACACTATGCAAATAAGTGCCCGAAGTTGAAGAAAAAAGGAGTAAAATACATAAATACAGAACAATTTATAATGAGTCTACAACAAATTAAAGAAGATAATAACAAATGGTACAACTACGAAGATTTTTATATCAGTGAAACAGATGAGGAATCAGAACCAGAAAATATGAACTATATCAACAAACACTCAGATAGTGAAATTAGTTCTGAATAGAATGAACCCACTAGAAAGAGAAAAAAGAAAATTAATAAGAGAAAGAGATTACTGGTTACAATGTGAAGAATACACCCGACATAAACTGATTATAACTTCAACAGTTAATGAAACAGGAAGTAGGTATTACAGTGATAGATACAACAAAATTACCAAGAGACTCGGAAAGATAAGAGAAAGAATAAACGAAATAAATTGGCAACAAACTTACATAGCAAGACATATAGAAGAAGCCATGAGAAATGAAAACGTCAGACTAGAAGTAGAAGAGTACGAACAAGACGAAGAACTTCAAGAAGAATAAATGAAAATAACTAAATGGTAGCAATTCATATAGAAGCCCACATAGAATATAAACCGAATAAAATGCTTAAACAAAAAATATTCATTGATAGTGGAGCAGATATATTCTTACCCAGAAAAGATGTACTAGAATCACATAGATGGAAAAGATCTAGAATACATAGAGCACGAGTATCAGGATTCAATGAACAGTCAAAAGAATTAGACATAATAGTAGAAAATATGAGGATTATACTAGGAAAAACTATTTTCAGACTACCAATAGTATATCAACTAGATAATATGAAACAACAAGTTTTATTAGGAAATAACTTCCTAGACTACTTTAAAACACAAGTTATAAATAAAAATACATTTAGCTTACAATCACCCTGTAACAAATGGATAGTATTAAAAAGAATATTACCAGTAAATACATTAAGATTATGTACTATAAAAACCGATAGGAATAATAATCTAGAACTATTAAAAGAAAAATACCTTAATATGCTAAAAAGGAACTTTGGAGAAAATCCAATACAACTATGGGAAAAAGAAAGAATATATGGAGAAATAAAGCTTATAGATCCTAGCGAAACAGTTAGAACAAAACCGATAAGATATAGCCCAACGGATCAGAAAGAATTTGAAACTCAGATTAAAGAATTACTAGAATTAAAAATGATAAGAGAAAGTAAAAGCCCACATAGTAGCCCCGCCTTTTTAGTAAGGAAACATAGTGAACACAAACGAGGAAAAGTCAGAATGGTAATTGACTACTGAGAATTGAATAAAAAGACTATTTTTGATGGATACTTTTTACCTTATAAAAGAAACCTTATCAACAGATTAGGAAACAAAAATTGATTTAGTAAGTTCGATTGTAAAATCGGATTTTGGCAGATAAAACTGACTAATGAATCTAGAGCTTTAACAGCATTCAGTTTCCCTCAAGGACACTATGAATGGAACGTACTACCTTTTGGATTAAAAAATGCACCACAGATATTTCAAAGAAGAATAGATCAAGTATTCAGAAAACTAGCAGACTTCTGCATAATATATGTAGATGACATATTGATATATAGTAACGATTTAAAAGATCACATAAAGCATTTAGAACAATTCATAGAAACAGTAAAACAACATGGAATACTTTTATCTGAAAAGAAATCTGAAATATTCAAGAATAATATCGAATTTTTAGGATACATCATAGATAATGAAGGAATACAATTACAAGAACATGTTGTAACAAAAATAAAAAAATTTAAAGATAAATTAGAAAATAAAAGAGAAGTACAACAATTCTTAGGAGTAATAAATTATGCCTCAGACCATATAAAAGATTTACCATACCTAAGAAAACCACTATAAGATTTAATAAAGAAAAATGTGACCTTTAAATGGAAAGAAGAGCATACCAAGGCTATATACCAAATTAAAGAAAAGGTAAAATCATTACCAAAACACAGAATACCAACAGAGAAAGATCAACTTGAACTCTTTACAGATGCTAGCGATATAGGATGGGGAGCAGTCCTAATAGCATATGATAAAGAAGATATAGATAAAGAGAAAATGCTAATTTGCGGATATGGAGGTGGAACATGGAAACCAAATGAAAAGAATTACCATATAAATGAAAAAGAATTATTAGCGGTAAAATTTGAAATAAAAAGATTTCATTACTATTTACTACAAGTAAAATTTATTGTTAGAACGGATAACACACAAGTAAAAGCTTTCATAACAAACAGAATAGATCCTTTACCAGAATTGAATAAAAGAAGAAAATGGCAGTCATTCTTTTATTGTTAAGAATATATCTGGAACTAAGAATGTTTTAGCTGATTTTCTTAGCAGATATAACAATGTCGATTAACAGCGAAGACTTTGAATAATACATAGCCAAGGCTATGCAAGAGATTATCCAAACCAATGAAATGATAGTTACCAAATTACAAGAGAATACCCAAATGATTAACAAGTTAGGACAAGCCATGCAAGATTTTTCCAAACTGAAAATCTTACAAAAAGAAGCCCAACAGAAAACACCGATTACCATACCACCAATACAACATAAAACCTTTACACCATTTCTATCTAAACTAGCAACCATGCCATCACCAATACCTTCAACCTCATCAATAGTATCAATGGCAGACACCCTAAAATACAGACCAGAACTGATTAATGCCTATGAAAAGATTAATAAGTTTTATGATTATAAGACTAACTCTGATATTGTACGCAGTGCCAAACTGAGTAAATATCCCATATTTATTTGCAGTGAAAGAGCAAACCCGAACATCGTGGAAAGAATATTCACTTACGGATTCATTGACAAGATTATCACAGATGAAAAAATGAATAACATCACCAAATTGCCAAACATTATCACAAGGTCAACAGAACTCATGATGGAATCCTTTGGAAGAGGAATCTATGGAATACAAATATTGGACGCATCTACTGATTTAAAAGGTAAACCCATCGTAATTTGCCAGATCTTTAAAACTGGAAGGAATAGCACTATCAGCGGAGATGATAAGAACTTGAATATGAAGATACCCTGTACATTGGACAAATTTCAAGACTAGCTCAGCGCCAAAAGAGTATTCAGACTATTGACCCTAAAGACAAGAATAGAAGACATGTTAAGAACAAGGAAAGCATCCGTAATTGGATGTTCTAAAGGTGGAGAAGTGGAGGAGATAGTCACCCTATACTATGACAATGACATAGAGGTGAAAGAGACTACAAAACTAACCCTATTATTAAACAGGATTACCGATCTGAAGCACACACATGCAGATGAGATGATAAACCATTACAAAATGATGGTTGAACAGAAGAAAAGACCAATAATAAGTACTACATCATCATCATCTAATATCACCATAAAAAAGAACAAAGTCCTGATCCTTTTGAATAAGGAGGGAAAAAATTGATTACTTTTGCAGGAATCATGTAGATTTATCTACCTGAGACCTAATTGATTATATTGACAGGGAACATGTAGATTCATCTACTTGTAACCCAAGATTGATTAGGAGCCTTACGATCCAAAAGATTATTATGGCAGGGACC
The DNA here is from genome assembly GCA_029783415.1 of Anisodus acutangulus. NCBI lineage: Eukaryota > Viridiplantae > Streptophyta > Magnoliopsida > Solanales > Solanaceae > Anisodus > Anisodus acutangulus. The sequence continues at coordinate 28,357,611 of CM056508.1, forward strand.
ATGCAATTCATTGCTTGGAAACCCAAAATTGATTAGGAGCCTTACGACCCAAAGTATTATTATGGCAGGGAACATGTAGATTCATCTACTTGTAACCCAAAATTGATTAGGAGCCTTACGGCCCAAAAGATTATTATGGCAGGGACCATGCAATTCATTGCTTGGAAACCCAATGATTATGGCCCAACGTAGTTTCAAACTACGGTAAAGCCCAAAAAAGAATAACAAGATTACAACTGATTACTGGGAGAAATTTTCAAAGAAAAATCAAAAGCAACAGTTGGAAAGCAGCCGGACAAAAATGACACAACCAGACAGCTGGAGAATATCTGGAAAAGCAATTGAATAAAGACAAAAGAAAAAGCGGCAGCATTGAAAAAAAGGAAAAGAAGACAAAAGAACTTTAGAAAAGTAGCAGATAAGGCACTGTAGCCTTTAAGACTTTTTCAAAATGATTTTTGTCTATTACTATTTACTTTTATGACTTTTTGATTAAAGTTGAATAGTTGAACAGCCGAGGTTATCTATAAAAGAAGCCTCTTGTACAAAGGAAATTCATTCAAAAAATACACAACTTTTACCTTACTAAATTCTCTCAACTCTCAATGTTCAGCTAAACAACACTTAGTCTATAATCGAATATTAATCAAGAACACCATAAGAATAAGAGTAGATTACCTTGAAATCTTATGATTAGAACCATATTAGTTTGAATACAATACCTTTCAGACGATCTTCAGAGGATATCCATGAGGACTCCCGAGCACCCAGGCTATTATCCCGTGAAGTCAGTGGACGTAGGGAGGCAGAGCCAAGGTGAGTTGAGCTACTCAGGTGATCTGAAAATCTGAATAGAGGTATGCGTTCAAACTATGTGTTTCTAATTATGATGTTGATAGGTATGTTACTCTGTTATTATGATGTTTGGATATTGATAGAAGATTATAGACTCTTTATTAAAAAATGAAATTGAATCCAATATTATCCACCTGATTATTACATGCTTATTATTTGATTAACTCTGAAAAATGTTTAATTAACCAGATTACCATCTATATTCCGACCTCTAGGGGTTATTAGATGATGAAAAGATCCGCTCTTTATATAAACTAGTCTTTAGGAACGCGCGATGTGCATTTATCCTAACTTAATGCGTAATTTCTTTTAAAAAAATCACATTAATATTATTAAAAATTGTGTTTGATTTATAAAATAAAATTTAAGTTCTTGAAATATTAAATATTGGTCATATATAATTAACTAAATAAAGAAAGAGATTGTCCCATAAAAATCCTCAATCATTAGTCAATATGTTCAACTTAAAATATGTACCAGCCTTGTAATTTCATCAATTTAATTTCGCAGTTATCATACTTTTCAGCTTCAGTGAGAACTCATAGCCTTAAAAACCTAAATAACACTTATAAATTGAACATAAATTTTTTAGCAGGTAATTAATAATCTAGAAAATTTTAATCTATTATTCAGCATTTTTGGTTTCTGGAAACAGTCAAAACGGGCCAAGTTCAAGCCATGTGTTCTCAACTTTTATAGAATTCTTATTCTTACCTAAGGTTCAAAGAGTAGGCTATAGTAAAGGATGTGTGGGTAGGTTCAGACCTCATATACGACTCAGAAGTAGTGGAATTGTGTTTCAGTAAAAAGAAGTTGCAATAGAGGAAAAGAGAAAAAATAAGTTGCAATAGAGGAAAAAATCTTTATATAAATTAGTCTTTAGGAACGCGCGATGTGCATGTATCCTAACTTAATGCGTAATTTCTTTTAAAAAATCACATTAATATTACTAAAAATTGTGTTTGATTTATAAAATAAAATTTTAAGTTCTTGAATTATTGAATATTGGCGATATATAGTTAACTAAATAAAGAAAGAAATTATCCCATAAAAATCCTCAATCATTAGTCAATATGTTCTAACTTAAAATATGTACCAGCCTTGTAATTTCATCAATTGTATTTCACAGTTATCATACTTTTCAACTTCAGTGAGAACTCATAGCCTAAAAAACCTAAATAACACTTACAGATTGAACATAATTTTTTTTAGCAGGTAATTGATAATCTAGAAAATTTTAATCTATTATTCAGCATTTTTAGTCTATAAAATTTTAATCTATTATTCAATATTGTACCCCGTTTTAGATTAGTGATGTACGATTCTTTATATAACGTTAGTAACATGCCCTAATGTTATGAGAAATACGAATTGATCCAAATATCATTGTCAATAATATGCCTAAAATGAAAAAAAACTCAACTGCCTTCCAACTGCTCCTTTTTCTTCCACCACTGCCGAAATAAATCTTCTATTATGATCGAGCTACTGCCTATGTACTAAAAGAAGCAGATTCTTTGAGTAAGTATTCAAGAAGGTAAATTGCGGAAAGTAAATCAACATAAGTATTTTAGTGTGAAAATGCTCCTTGCTCAATGGAGGAAAAACAACCTACCCAGTAGGAACTTTTTCAAAACTCTTTACTACAATGAGCCCAATAAATTTATGATTTATAACCGCCCTTGTAACACATAAGGCTGTTCCGAACAGCCACGCCTCTACCACAATGAGCCCAATAAATTTATGGTTTATAACCGCCCTTGTAACACATAAGGCTGTTCCGAACAGCCAAGCCTCTACCCTCTTATCGCTCAACAGTTCCAAACTGCTATCCCACATCAATAACTTTACTCAGTCAAGGAAGTCCCTTACATCTCAATAAACACCTGCTACACAATACTAAGAAAGGTAAATAGATGAAACCAGACCTAGAACCTAACTATTACAATATAAGAATTTAATGATAAATCTTGATAAGCTCAGGTTTTTTGTAGGTAGGTAGTTGGCTCCCTAGAGATTCCGGTCTTGACTCCGCTCACTCTTGATGTCTCTAGATGGAGGTGATTGTGGTTGTGATTAAGCTTCAAGGATTTCTTCATGTTGTTTATATAGAAGTAGTTTTCACCTTGTCTTGTTTAAATCTATCAGAGTGTTGATTTCATAATTCTGCCCGAAAAACTTATCCTTGTTTGACTTGGATCTCATTCTTTTCTTGTTTGCATGTTAGCTTCTTGTTCTCCTACTTCAATGCCAATTCCATGTGTTAAGTTTATGGTAATATTTTTATAACGTGCAATCTCGGTTTTCATTGAATAAGTCAAATTCTAATTCTCCCAGTTGGCATAAAATAGATTTCCGACAGTCTCTAGTGTTCCTCGATAAGGATAAGTTCCTTTGAGTGGTTTCTCTCCTATTCTAACTGGTTCACTGAATCCTTTGTCAATTATCAGAACATCATTATAAGATCAACACTGTTATTGAGATAACAACATCTCAACAATTTTCCCTTTTTGCCGATGACAAACACATAGCAGCTTCATATGTTTTCATGTGCACTTGATCCATTTCTTCAATTTCCTTCATCTCTCGATCACATCTTCCTCCTTGGGCTCAACTCCTATGGTGACAATCTTCCCCCTTAGAACAAACTCCATTGTTGTTCGAACACTACAACTTCGTGTTGATACATCTAAGGCTCACTACAATGGTTTGTAAGATTGCATTAATTCATCCTCGAACACAATAAAATTTGTAAGATTACTAAGTCAGATGCTAGGACTTGACCTTTCATTTATTGCAGCTTGATGGATGGCTAGGTTGCTCGACTAAGCACGTTGTGTGGGCATGCCTAATCTTGATTAGGGAATTATCTTCCACTCTATGCAACCCTATAGACGGCTAGGTATATAGAATTTGATCATGTCCATTATGTCTTCTCAGTGATATGCATAAGGTCAAGGTTCTTTTTTCTTCTCCTCAGGACATCTTTTTTCTTCTTTCCATTGTGTCCTTCCAGTGCCTTCTAAATAGGATCGAGTTATTTTATGAGTAGAACCATTTCCTTTACAATGTATCTTAAATGGAAACTAGAATATGTGTGTAGTGCAACTTTCTTCTTCTTAAATCTTGGACCATTTCAATATGTCATGTGGTTATGTAATGTCCGTGCCTGATATATTTGACGTGAAAAATTAACTATATGCAAATGAACTATATATTCCCCTTTTTGACATCATAAAAAAGTATGTGTATCAACAAAATCAAGTGCATTTTATCAAAATCAAACCCATGGCCACTCGGGCTTGACATGACCCAAAATTCATACTAGCCGTGAAGGTACCTACTCCTAACCCGGTAGGTGAATCTTAAACCAATTTTAGTTACTTAAATAGTTAATCAACGGAAAGATAAAATAAGGCAATTTCTAATCATAAACTAAGTCTCATAATAATAAAAAGATACAGAAAAAGGAAACACACTTCTAGAACCTGGTGTGTCATAAGTACAAGAGCCTATAGAGTACAAAATACAAGTCTGATAAGTATCTTAAATATAATTTCTTAGAAATAAGAAGGACGGAGTGCAATTACAGAGAATGGAGTCCAGTTCCGTGAATCAGCCAATCACCTCACCCCAAATACTCCAAGTGATAGCTTTAACAGTCGATGGCTCCTTGTGCTCCACTGGTTCTAGGAATAGACTCCACACACAAAAAAAAGCAGCAAGTGTAGAGTGAGTACGAGAAAATAACGTGTACTCATCAGCATCATCGATCCACCCTAAACTGAAGTGATGACGAGGGTTGGTATTACAATTGCACACTTCCATTTAAACTGTTTTTAGCTCATTGAGAACATAATGCAATAATATGACAAGTAAGAAATAAATAAGTTTCCACAACTTAACTAGATATCATAATCAATGCTTAGAATAGATACTCATGAACAAATCTCATTCTTTCAAATAAAACAAATAAGCATAGAATATATAGGGATGATATGATATGCAATGCAATAGACTATATAGGGATGATATGATATGTAATGCAATAGACAAATGCAAAATCTATATACACACTCCTTCTGTCAGATATACGTGACCCATGGGGACTCGCGAGGTTCATATTGTCACGACCCGACCAGACGGGCCGCGAATAACCGCTCTAATGACGTCATTATCCTGACCTGTCACACATAATCCAACTAACACCTAATGAGTCTGAAATTCGACAGCATAACGCTGCAATAATAACATATGCCAGGGTAGGCAAGCCGACAAGGCTGCCTTTATCTCCGAATGTACCTGCCTCCTGAGGAGTCACAACTAGCCAACACAATACAACATGCAAGCCGACAAGGCTGCCACTAGATAATATCATATATACACGGGGACACCCCAACACAGAGTACAATAGCATGACTGACCAAAACAGAGTTATAACCCTTACATAAGTACAACCCACAACTGTCTACAGACCTCTATAAGAAGGACAACGACATATGACGGGACAGGGCCCCGTCGTGCCCCTAAATATACATAAATCAAAATGATCGGGTTCTGTACCAAAATGGTAAAGCTCTGGATCAAAGGAGCTTTCCAAACAGCTGCGCAGGAACCTAAACCGGAGGGTCACCAAACTGAGCACCTGTACCTGCGGGCATGAACGCAGCCCCCCGAGGAAAGGGGGTCAGTACGAAATAATGTACTGAGTATGTAAACATGAAATACTGCAAATGAGATCATAAGTAGCCAATGGATAACAAGAGGTCAGTATAAAAATCAGGATCCAAATCCAACTGTGCCATAAACAATAAAAGTCAGTTGTGCCTTATAAAAATGAGAGTCAAGTCAAGAAAACATGAATGCCTGTCCATATACATATATATACCTGTAACGTAACCCGGCCCACTAACGCGGGACTCGGTGGAATCATATCATAACCCGGCCCATATTGGGACTCGGTGAAGTCATATCATAACCCGGCCCATTCTTGGACTCGGTAAGGTCATATCATAACCCGGCCCATTCTGGGACTCGGTAAAGTCATATCATAACCCGACCCATTCTGGGACTCAGTAAAGTCATATCTCATCTATGGATCCATCTTACGTAACCTGGCCCTCTAGTGAGGGACTCGGTGAACAATGCAAGGCTGTGCATGAATATAACCCGGCCCGGGACTCGGTGAAGTGAAGTAATAACACTTAGCACGAGTAGATTTCATGAGTAACCATATGAAATCAAAATTTTCATTTGACTCCCAATAAAATCATTATAATAATGTCATAATAAACTCTTTACTGAAAAATCATAGGCACTTCTCATAACAGCTTGCTGAACCATGTTTGGGCCGATCAACTTAGTCTCACCTACATCGAACCAACCAATAGGTGACCTGCACTTCCTCCCGTATAAGGCCTCGTACGGTGCCATCTGGATGCTAGAATGGTAGCTGTTGTTATAGGCAAACTCAATGAATGGTAAATGATCATCCCAATTACCTCTGAAGTCAATAATACAGGCTCTCAGCATATCCTCTAATATATGGATAGTACGCTCTGCCTGCCCATCCGTCTGAGGATGAAATGCTGTGCTGAGACTCACTTGTGTCCCCAATCCCTTCTGGAATAATCTCCAGAAGTTAGCTGTAAACTGAGCTCCTCGGTCTGATATAATAGATGTGGGAACCCCGTGCAGTCTCACTATCTCCCTGATGTACAGCCTAGCATAGTCCTCAGCTGAGTAAGTAGTCCTCACTGGAAGAAAATGGGCTGATTTCGTCAGCCTATCCACGATAACCCATATGGAATCACACTTCCGCTGAGTGCGAGGTAAGCCTGTAATGAAGTCCATATTGATCACTTCCCACTTCCAAGTCGGGATCTCAATCTCCTGTAATAATCCACCAGGCTTCTGATGCTCAACCTTAACCTGCTGACAATTCGGGCACTGGGCAACAAATTCTGCTATATCTCTTTTCATGCCATCCCACCAATACAAGCATCTAAGGTCATGGTACATCTTCGTCGACCCTGGATGAATAGAATAACGGGCATTGTGTGCCTCTTCCATAACCTGCTGTCGTAGCCCTGCAACATCAGGTACACATAACCTGCCCTCATACCTCAGCACATCATCAGGTGTAACCTCAAATAAAGTCTTTCTCTTTCGGAGAGCTGTATCTCTATACCGGGCCAGAAAAGGATCCTCATACTGACGTTTCTTTACCTCTTCCACGATAGAGGACTCAGTAACATCCCGAATAAGAACCCCGCTATCTCCCGAATCCGCCAATCGGACTCCAAGACTAGCTAGCTTGTGTATCTCACGAACCATCTCCCGTCTGTTTGACTGTACATTCGTCAAGCTACCCATGGATCAACGGCTAAGAGCATCTGCCACAACATTGGCTTTCCCCGGGTGGTACAAGATATCAACATCATAGTCCTTTAGCAACTCTAACCACCGCCTCTGCCGTAGGTTCAACTCCTTCGGCTTAAAGATATATTGGAGACTCTTGTGATCCGTATAAATATCAACATGAATCCCATACAAATAGTGTCTCCAAATCTTCAGGGCATGAATCACCGCTGCTAGCTCCAAATCATGAGTGGGATAATTCTTTTCATGCTTTCTGAGCTGTCGGGAGGCATAAGCTATAAGTTTGCCATGCTGCATCAACACATAACCTAGACCAATACCTGAAGTATCATAATAGATGACATAACCATCCGGTCCCTCGGGAAGAGTCAGAACTGGAGCCGTAGTCAACTTATCCTTCAACAACTGGAAACTGTGCTCACAAGCATCCGTCCACTGAAACTTAGCTGCCTTCTGGGTTAGCCTAGTCAAAGGCGCTGAGATCAAGGCAAACTTCTCCACAAACCTTCTGTAATACCCTGCTAGCCCTAAAAAACTGCGTACCTCAGTAGGTGTCGTAGGTCTGGGCCAAGTCTTCACCGCCTCAATCTTCTGTGTATCCACCCGAATACCATCAGCCCCGATAATATGCCCCAAGAATGCCACCGAAGTCAACCAGAACTCACACTTGGAAAACTTGGCATACAACTGCTGGTGCTGGAGGACCCTAAGTACCGTCCTCAAATGGTCTGCATGCTCCTGCTCTGAACGGGAATAAACCAGGATATCATCAATGAATACAATGACGAACATGTCTAAGAATGGCCTGAATACCCGGTTCATCAAATCCATAAACACTGCTGGAGCATTGGTCAGTCCAAAAGACATCACCCTAAACTCATAATGTCCATATCGGGTTCTGAATGCTGTCTTTGGAATATCTGTCTCCCTTACCCGCACCTGATGATAACCTGACCGCAAGTCCATCTTCGAGAAGCACTTAACACCCTGCAACTGGTCAAATAAATTATCAATCCTGGGAAAGGGGTACATGTTCTTGATGGTTACCTTGTTCAGCTGCCTATAATTAATACACATCCGCAGCGATCCATCTTTCTTCCTCACAAATAACACTGGTGCTCCCCATAGAGATGTACTCGGCCTAATAAAGCCTTTCTCCAACAAGTCTCTCAACTGCTCCTTCAACTCCTTCAGCTCTGCACGTGCCATTCTATAAGGAGGAATGGATATAGGTTGGGTACCTGTTAATACATCTACACTGAAATCTATCTCCCGCTCTGGAGGGAGACCTGGAAGATCATCTGGGAATACATCCGGAAACTCACTAACTACCGAAACTGACTGAAGAGCCGGTACCTCCGCTTCTATATCATGCACCCGAACCAAATGATAGATACAACCTTTTCTGACCATCTTCATTGCCTTGAGGTATGAAATAAACATACCCCTCGGCGATGCTGCATTCCCTTTCCATTCTGTAACTGGCTCGTCTGGAAACTGAAATCGAACCAACTTCTCCCTTCAATCAACGTTGGCAAAATAAGAAGTCAACCATTCCATACCCATAATGACATCAAAGTCGGTCATATCCAACTCTATCAAATCTGCTAAGGTATGACGGCTATATATCACCACCGAACAATTTTTATACACACGCTCGGCTATAATCGAATCTCCTACCGGTGTAGCTACCTCAAATGGTTCTATCGGCTCAGGTTCTATCCCTATTCTATTAGCAACAAGAGGGGATATGTAGGACAAGGTGGAACCTGGATCTATCAAGGTATATACATCACAGAAAAAGACCGATAGTATACCGGTAATAACATATGGTGACGCCTCCTGATTACGTCTACTGGCCAAAGCATATATGCGGTTCAAAGGATCGCCGGAACTAGAAACTCTTCCACGACCTCTGTCTGGCTATCGCCCTCTATGTCGGTCCTCAACCCCCTGTGTGTATGCCTGGATACAAGCAATATCCATACCCGGGTGAAGAGCCACCGCCATACAACCATCGATCAGATAATGGTCCAGCCCCATCACAAAGCGATGCACCCTGCCTGCCATATCTGCTATAATAGTGGGTGCATATCTAGCCAATGAATCAAACTCCAGGCTATACTCACGAATGGTCCTGCCACTCTGCCTCAACTGTAAGAATCTGTCCACTCTATCTCTCCTCATCTCTAGAGGCAAGAAGTGACCAAGGAAGGCCTCTGTAAACTCCTCCCATGTAGCTGGAGGAACATCCTCTCCCCTGGACAACTCCCAAGACTCATACCAGTTTGTAGCTATATCCCGCATCCTATACGAAGCCAACTCCACAGACTCAGTCTCTGAAGCCCTGATTACCCTCAAGGTACGCTGCATCTGTCGGATAAACTCCTGCGGGTCATCCTCGGGCCTTGACCCGAAAAACTCTGGTGGACTACAGCTCAAGAAATCACGGACCCTCAAACTATCTGCTCTGGGGCCAACTCCTGGTCCCTGTCTATAAGTCTGCCCTGCCACTAACCTAGTCAGCAGCTGCACCGCATCTCTCATGGCTCTGTCCTCTGCCCCCGGCTGAGGAGCTGGAGGCTCAGGTGCTGGGGCCTCAGAAACTGGTGATGTTGCCCCCTGAACTGGAGCCTCTGGTGGTGGCGACGAAGCAGAGCTCGCCGACTGGGGCACAGTCTCCGGCATAGACTGAGTACGGGACCTGGTAACTCTCTGAATCCGACTAGTATCTCCCGCTGTAGGCTTGCCCTTCTGGGCTGCTATCGCCTTCTTCGGAGGCATAGCTGTAAACATAGTAAGTCGTCAGAAAGGGATTATCCTAATAACATAGCTCTATTGCACGATCTAAGAGATGAAAGAATAGAAACCAATCCAAAATGCCCTGTAGCCTCCTGCGTATAAGTATGGTGCACAACATACCCATACGCAAGACTCTACTAGACACGGTCTGTAGACATTCCGAGGACTAACTGCTCTAATACCACTTTTGTCATGATCCGACCCGACGAGCCGCGACTAACTCTCCTAATGATGTCATTATCCTGACATGTCACACATAATCCAACTAACACCTAATGAGTCTGAAATCCGACAGCATAACGCTGCAATAACAACATATGCCAGGGTAGGCAAGCCGACAAGGCTGCCTTTACCCCCGAATGTACCTGCCTCCTGAGGAGTCACAACTAGCCAACACAATACAATAGGCAAGCCGACAAGGCTGCCACTAGATAATATCATATATACACGGGGACACCCCAACACAGAGTACAATAGCATGACTGACCAAAATAGAGTTATAACATTTACATAAGTACAACCCACAACTGTCTACAGATCTCTATAAGAAGGACAACGACATATGACGGGACATGGCCCTGTCGTGCCCCTAAATATACATAAATCAAAATGATCGGGTTCTGTACCAAAATGGTAAAGCTCTGGATCAAAGGAGCTTTCCAAACAGCTGCGCAGGAACCTAAACCGGAGGGTCACCAAACTGAGCACCTGTACCTGCGGGCATGAACGCAGCCCCCCGAGGAAAGGGGGTCAGTACGAAATAATGTACTGAGTATGTAAACATGAAATACTGCAAATGAGATCATAAGTAGCCAATGGATAACAAGAGGTCAGTATAAAAATCAGGATCCAAATCCAACTGTGCCATAAACAATAAAAGTCAGTTGTGCCTTATAAAAAATGAGAGTCAAGTCAAGAAAACATGAATGCCTGTCCATATACATATATATACCTGTAACGTAACCCGGCCCACTAACGCGGGACTCGGTGGAATCATATCATAACCCGGCCCATATTGAGACTCGGTGAAGTCATATCATAACCCGACCCATTCTTGGACTCGGTAAGGTCATATCATAACCCGGCCCATTCTGGGACTCGATAAAGTCATATCATAACCCGGCCCATTCTGGGACTCAGTAAAGTCATATCTCATCTATGGATATATCCTACGTAACCCGACCCTCTAGCGAGGGACACTGTGAACAATGCAAGGCTGTGCACGAATATAACCCGGCCCGGGACTCGGTGAAGTGAAGTAATAACACTTAGCACGAGTAGATTTCATGAGTAACCATATGAAATAAAAAAATTTCATTTGACTCCCAATAAAATCATTATAATAATGTCATAATAAACTCTTTACTGAAAAATCATAGGCACTTCTCATAACTAACATCTTTAGGAATTAAACTGTATAAGAATCATGTACGTCCGTCGTACCTTCATTAAATAAAAATCATGCCAAAGAAAGAAGGAATAGTTCACATACCTCTTAGACGAACTAATCAACTCAATATTAGAGTACGTCTCATTTTAGAACTTCAACCTATAATAATGGTAATACGTTCATCAATTCTATGATCACTGACATACTTTATATCGAATAACGACTTCCTATTCTATAAAAATTCGGGCAGCACTTCCCTTGTTTATACATGTTTCCACAACTTCCAAACGAGGCTAACAACATCAATAACCAAGCACCAATTAAGGGCACAACCAAAACAGCAACAAAGGGGATTTACACACCCACTTCTCATGTAAATTTAGCCTCTTAATCCACATTAAAACAGCCCACAAAAATAGTCCATGTTCCAACAACAACGAGGGTAGAATGTGAAGCCTTTCTACACCTTTCTACACCCTTATTCCTTTAGGACTTATATTAGCAATTACCACACTTAAACATGCATAATTGTAACTAAATTTTCAGCATTATAACAGCACAAAATAGTCCCTAAAACAGCATTATAACAGCATTACCCTAGCCCCTAGGCTTCTGATGCCTTATCATTGCATGTTAGCCGTGGTTACTATGCCACAACTCGATACTGCTCTTCTTTCCCTTATCACATCAATTCATAATTCTAGTATCGTAGTACCCTCACCAATCCAGAAGAATAAAATAGTGGGAATAAGGTACCTCCGATTCAATTTTGGTTCATAGTCCAGCTAAACTTGGGACATACTATTGACCGGGTAGTTGGAGAACTATGTCTCCCTTTAACTCTGGCATTAGTTTTTATTTATCACGGAACCTACTCTTTTTATGGTATCAACCCCTGATTTACTCATTGTTACTTCTGTTACATTTGCCATCGGGGTAATCCTAACATCTTTCGCGTACCGCTCTGTTATCACTGGAGCCCTGAAATCGGACCCTTAAACTTGCTATCTGTTGAAGCTCTTTAGCTAGTCCTTCCTTTTTCAAGCCCCTTGATAGGCTAAACTATTTATATATATCTTGTCTCAGGTTGCCCTGAAGGATTTCATTATGTCCTACTGAACTTATCCTTTGGATAGCAATAGGTTCTAACCCCTATACGGTTATTTCCCACTTCATTCCTTATGGGAGGAATACCACTGAATTTTATATCATACTTCTATTGTTACTTTGGTTCCCCATTCGAACTCTCGATCGGTCGGCTGGAGTAGTATCATGCTTTTGTCTTCGACCATATTCACGGGTTATTCACTTGCCGAAGTCTAGTTCCCGAAACCTTTCTCTCTTAAGGAGGTTTACATTTTATAACATCATCTGAGCTCACCTTTGCTTACTTACTTTATTTTTCTGTCCAAGAACCTATATTCTCGTCAAGAGGGATCACACGCCTCTATGCCATCACGACCCATCCTAGAGAATGCATGTACATATTGGTAACAGAACTCATCCCACTTTTTATACCAAAGGTCCTTGTGGTTACAACTCTAATGTGTCTTACTATTGCCGACCCTAAGTCATGGGCTTAGCTTTCCCATCCGCTCCTTAAGTGTAAGAAGCCTCATCCTCTTGTTCATCTTGAGTATTCGCATTGCAATACATCGACAGATTTCAACCTCTACTTGTCACACCCCAACCTTAAGGGGCATGTCCGGCACCTAAGGTCCGAGCGTACCAACCATAGTACTCAAACCACCGAAAGCTAGATGTGGGTCGATAAATATCTACTTAACAATATTAACATAAGATGCAAAAATGTCCTGCAAGTAGAAGAAGCCCAAACAACATATATATATATAAGGTAAGGCCGACAAGGCCATATCAAACAATTGGACACTAGTCTACAAGACTCTAAACCTAACATAAAGTGACAAAAAGTCAGAACAGGGCTCTGACATACCCATGATGTACATATACCCAACAAAATCAACACCTACCAATAATCAAGACATCTCCGAAAGAAAGGAGCGTGACAACATCAGCTGAACTAGGTGACCTCCTATGGGGGAGCATCCGAATGTATATCAGCACCTGTGGGAATGAAACACAGTGCCATAGCAATGGCCGTTAGTAGGAAAGAATGTACTGAATATGTAAGGCAGATAACATAAGTAAGAACAACAATAAAAGCAAAGAAACAAGCTAAACCTCGGGAGCCACTGTGGGCATATGCAATGCATAATATCATAGAAATATTAATTATTTATATATATATATATATATATATATATATATCCACACTTTGGGGAAATATAGATATTATATCATACCCGGCCCTAAATGGGACTCAGTGTTATCGTACCCCGCCTTAATAAGATTCGTTATTATCGTACCAGGCCTTAATAGGACTCGGTGTTATCATACCTAACTGTAGTGGTGTGCACATATAGGTGCCATAACTGGCCGACTATAGTGCAACTCGGTGTCATAAAATAGATAGATAGATATATATATATATATATATATATATATATATATATATATATAATGCATTAATGACCTCAGAAGACCAATAAGAACAGGACAGAATGACACAAGGTCGCTATCCCTTGCCTATTATTATGAAACTTTGTACAGTGTTTTTACAATCCAACCAGGAAATCGGAGCCAATAATATAGCAATAGATGTAAAAGGTTACAACTATACTTCCATCATTCCAGGATCGGATCGGATAAGGAACATTCATCCTGTAACATTTTCCCTACGGCCATGCCACATGAAAGAAAGGGTAAGCCTTACATACCTTTGTCTCCTAGATGATGATATCTCACAAGTCCTTAAATGCTCTTCGAACGATAGCCTACATATTACAGATGATTCGCATCAAAATTGGGTTGATAACTAAATATGGTTTCACTATGACATTTCATCGAACTATTGACGTGACTAGAAATTCACGTCTTTTATCAATGGCAATTCAATATCGACATAACATCCTTGTCTTTTTTGGATTCCTTTCCTCATTAATCAACTATTAACAAGATTCAACCACTTAACATCAATCTTAATTTTAACCAAATCATCCAAGACAAGAACAACCTTAACATGACTTCTAGCCATTTCTCCTCTTAGCTTGCAACTATATTAGCAAGATAAACACTTAGATAGATACAACAATATCATTTACAACATAATCAGGTTACTTTCCAAGATATTCAGTCATAATAAGTCATGTGTTCAACCCCAAACTATCAAACGACAAAGCAACAACATCCCTTGCCATTTAGAGTGCTATCTAGTAAATTCTTCACCCAAACACTTAGCCAACACAGGAACAAACTTAAGCACAAGAAAGGGAGTGTTAATTTTACCTTATATAGAAAGTATAACTCTGAACGAAGACTTCTCATTAACAAGAATAACCTTCAATGACATAACAACTCCATAGAAGTAGTATCTTCACTCAATCCTAGATTTTGGTGTCAGAACTTTATATATTTGCTTTGAAATTGATCTTGAACCTTTGTAAGGTATTAGGGTGTCTTGATAGAGGTATGGGAAAGAGTTTTGGATGAAATAATCAAGAAAATAATCTTGCACAACCTAAATAAACAAGTATTGTTGGCCACTGCCTCTGATATGCGATGGGATCTGCGACGCATATGCCCATATGCGGCCGCATATCCTAGGGCATATCGGGTAGTCATCTCTTCTCCTTCTCTAAGCTCATATGCACCCCAATATGTAGGGAAGAAATCATATGCAATGTAGAATGCTTCCGCACTTGCCAATCTTAGCCGAAATGCGCATTCTTTAATTCATTTAACTTCGATACTCTCTGACACTTTCTTAAACTAGTCTTATACCTTACCTTATAACTCTTCAGAAACATACATTAACCAATGACGTACCATGCGTAAGGTTATGGGGTGTAACAACATAAGCATCGTAACTTCTTCCAGCTTACATTAGTTTGCTCACAATGTATTTCGACATGAAGAATACGAGTGAAAATGACTTGGCAATTCGTGAACTCATGTGACCTCTTTAAAGTTTAACTCGATTACCTTATTTAAATCCTCAAAGGTCATCTCTTCCTCAGCTCAGGACGACTATCTTATGATGAACTCAAACTACGAGGTGTAACACCCTTCCTCAATAAGATCATTTGTCCTCAAATGTTGGAGTACACAGGCCTTAAAAGGCCAATTCTTATATCTTTCGAAAATTTCTATAGAGTTCCCTCTGTAAATAAGACTACCTCGACCTGTCATTTAGTCGGAATCAATAACTATCGCCTCACAGGGCCACATAATGTAACATTTATTATCTATCAACGCCACACAATCGTGCCTCTATCCATAACATAGTACAATAAGCCATAACTTACCTCAATATTGAATTGTTTATTAGCAGAGTTATGTCTTTCATTCTCTTGTTATGATCATTACCTAAATAGGACATATAGAATAGGGTTATGGGAGTGAATTATAGAAAGGGATATTGAAGAAAACTATCGTACGATTATCTTCATAGATCTTTGATGCTAAAAAGAATAGGGCATCTAGATTTTACATCTTTTTCTATTTTTTTACATCCTTTTTTGTATCCCAAAATTTGGAATTTCTCATCATCAACTTAGAAATCTAGTCGATCCCTCTGTAAATGCACATTATGTTATAACCTGATGTATTATGTCAGAAACCACTACCTCAGGTTACGTACTTCTAGTCATCCGAGAGGAGTTTTATCACTTCCTTCATATCGAGTTTTATGTGTTGTCTTCGCAATATGTTAGGTGGTCCTCCTAATTCCCTCTCAAGTTCAACTCACTGGGTCATAACGTGTCCACAACAGTCTGATTCTTGTTTGTGACCGGGCCACTCGCTCGAGGGTGGTGTTAGCCTGAGTGTCCAAAGTCCTTTCGAGTTAACCTCTCAAAAGTATTTTTATAAATCAAACATTTTCAAGAGGTCTTGGAATAGCCTCAAGAAGGTAATTAATATTTCTTACTGAGCAATGTCATGAGCCTTCGACCGTATAGGTAGTCCGGGTTATTGCGATGTGAATTGACATGTCATTCATTTGCAAAACTCTAGATTAAAACCCACATAGGATTAACTATTCCTCCAATTTTCACTGATTCCTTAGTGTTTCTAGTTATTTCTCTTAGCTTTTGGGGCTTATTTTCTTATATGTCGACACTCATTATATTTACTACGATTTCTACAAGGTCCCTTATCGCGTCATTTTTGCTAATACCCATACTCAATGTCATGTAATCACGGTAGGTCTTAGGTGGGTTGGCTATTACGAGCAACCTTTATCTTGGGGTCTGTTTAGTACTTTATAAGAAGAAGGGCTCTGTCGTATTCTGAGTCATGAAGTATCCATCACTTGACTTCTGCTCTACTTGGCTAACCGATGCATTTGTTTGGCCGACTTTCATTCCTAGACTTCCCATTAGTCAAACTGCCATCCCTTAAACTTCTACAAATCCAATTTTAACATTATACCGATGATGTTACTCAACCCGAGGGCGTGCTATTTATTGCAATCAATTCTTATTGATAAACGAGGAAGAATCCTCTCTAAGATTTTCTCCATTATTCACAGTTATTAGCATCTTCGTTTTTCTCATTTTCTCTGGAAACCTACTCATCCACTAGTCTTACATCGAAACCTTATTCCTTCTGAGATATCTTGCCATACACATGCTCGATACCATTATTATTCCCAATCCCTAACTCATTTCCTTAATATTTACCTCGGATACTTAAACTCAATGGCCACTCTATCACTTTTTATATGCTTATCATGAGCTTTATTCGCGATTACTTCCACCTGCCTATTCTTGGGCATCAGGATGATGTTTGTGAAGAAACAAACGCTGCACACCTCTAAATCCCATTCGTAGCTTGGCCTATAACTTTATTAAATCTGCTTCCTTGAGTTATTACAAAGATTCCTTATTACCGACCACTCGATCATCTTATTATTATATTTCCTCATGTGAGTTCCATTAGGGGGGGGGGCTTTTTACTTACTATACTCCTAATACTATCATATTTGGGCGTCGGAGATCCTGCGTTATCGGCTAGTAAGTATCCCTCATTCTCTATCATCCTTATGCTACCTCGAAGTGGTTTTACTATCATGGGTTTCACCATAGTCTCGTTAGTTGTATTTTTCTCATCGTGGTCCTTTTGCTTGTCTATTCTTCCAAGGAATACCCTTCGGTCTTGCTACCTTATCATGGCATTCTCTTCATACTCACTATATATCTGCTTACTGGTCTTAGCCATTCTTTGATTATTTCTTGTTTCTTATTGTCAATTGTCTTTAACACGCTATTCTTTCCATGTGCACCTAGAGTCACACAACATCACACGATGGAACTCAAGATCCTATCACCCCAATGTTTAAAATCTACGACCTCTAGCTACCATCCATGCACGTAAGATTTTATAGAGAATGAGGTGACTTTTTTCGGACCTGCATGGATACCGCAAATGCTTTTCTTAGCAACTTAGGTTCTTTATCAACTTATTAACAACGGATCGGGTGACATATGATAAAGTAGAACTAGGATCAATCAATGAATACACATCTCAAAAGAAGATAGAGAATATACCTATGTCGACGTCCGGGGATGACCCCTGATCCTGATGACCCATTAGCGCGTAGATAAGATTTTGATTTGCACCTGAACTGGGTGCTCCACCCCTACCTTGACCGGTCAGTAGCTGCAAACCTTGTCCAAGATGATGAACTAAAGATAAAGAAACCGCTACCGACGCCATCGGTTGTGCCATGCCACCCTGGCCTCTCGATGGACAATTTCTCATAAAATGGCCTAGACACCTATAAGAGTAACATAGATCTGATCCCTGATGACACTAGCCGAAATAGGTTCTACCACACTAATCACAAAGAGGCATAATCAGCCTTGATCGACTATCGTCTCCACTATGTTGAGACCCAAACGACCTAGAACTCTGACTATTTCCAGAATAAGTAGATCAATCTCAACATGATCCCTAGAACTGTGCTAGCTACCAAATAGATTGGATATCTAGAAGTCTAACCTCACCAAGGTCACATAGAGATCGGACCCTCTTATGCAAACCCCAGTTCCGCTCTCGATCAACACATTGTTGTCACTTACGGTCTTCCAAATTCTAAGCATATTCCCAGATACGAGAGATATCCATCCCTGGATTCAAAGAAGTCATAATACAGTTATTAACCAAGTGCAGCCCTAAACCATTCATAAAATGATGTACTCGGTCACTCATTTCAACTACGATCGTCAGAGCATATCTGACAAATGATTCAAATTGTACTCCTGTACACTCATGTTACCCTGCTCTAAAAGCTATAAGGGTAAAGATCTTGTCTCTGCAAGTGATTGGGATTGCTGACGAGGTGTAGAGCTTGAAGCTCGCTTTTCACTATAAAGCAAAGCATGATACTAGACTCAACAGGAAAATACTGCCGCAAGAATGCGTTAGAAATCTCCTGCCATCATGCGGGAGGGGAATGGGGTCCCCTAGACTGCTCCCAAGTCTCATACTAAGTCACAATAATATCTCGCAATCTATAAGAGACGAGCTCCACTGTCTCAGTATCAATGGCATGCATAACTCGCAAGGTCTGCTATATATGATCCAAAAAACTCTGTGGGTCAGCATTTGGATATGTCCTATGAATATTGAAGGGTCCAGGTTGATAATGGCCCAAATTTCGCACTAACAACCCTGTCTGCTATACCGGGGGTCTGATGTTGGGCCTGAGAGGCCACCAATCAAGTCAACAACTGCACTGCACTCCGCATGTCTAAATCCTGACCAAGAACAACTAGAGGAGGAACTGGAGGTATATTTGCTCCCCTTTGCCCCCAGGAAGTGGAGGGGGTGCTGCTACACAATCCTGAGAGTTGGCCTTATTCTAATGCTTACGCTGACCCATATTACCGGGCGGCGCCTGACCGGTGCCTTCTCCCGCTTACTCATCTACTCTATGCATAACCACCTATCGTCTAGTAGTAGTAGGCATCACTGATAGTATAAACAAGTGAAGGTTAGATATGAACACTTACGACTCAACTCTAACACACGATCTAAGATGACAAAGAAAGAAACCATCCTAAAATATTTTGTAGCCTCTTACTTATAAATGTGGTGCACGATACATCTATAAACAAGACTCTACTAGATGCGACTTGTAGATTTCCTAGGATTGACCTACTCTGATACCAAGTTTGTCACACCGCAACCTTGGGGGGCGTGGCCGGCACCCGGTACCCTAAGGCCTAAGCATATCAACCATAGTACCCGAGCCACCTGAAGCTAGACGTGGGCCGATAAATATCTTCTTAACAATATTATCATAAGATTCAACAATATCTTACAAGTAGAAGAAGAACAACAACATATATATACATAAGCTAAAGCCGACATGGCCATATCAAACAACTGGACATCTGACACTAGTTTACGAGCCTCTAAACATAATGTAGAGTGACAAACAGTCAGGATAGGGCCCCGACACATCTATAATGTACATATATGCAGCAAAATCAATATCTACCAATACTCTAGACAGCTCCGGTGGAAAAGAGTGTTACAACAACAGCTAAATTAGGTCTCACCTATTGTAAGGAAGTGTACAAATGTCTATAACCACTTGCAGTCATGAAAAACAATTCCCAGTAAGGGAAGTTAGTACGAAAGAATGTACTGAATATGTAAGACAAATAACATAAGTAAGGATAACAATAAGAACAAAGCGAAGTAAAGAAACAACCAAAATCTCGGGAGCCACTGTGGGCATATAGAATGCATAATAGCATAGAAAAATTAATTTTATATATATATATATATATAGCCACACCTTGGGGAAATGCAGATATTATATCGTGCAAGACCTTAAATGGGACTCGATGTTATCGTACCCAGCCTTTATGGGAATATGTCATGTCGTACCTAACCTTAATTAGACTCGGTGTTATTGTACTTAACTACAGTGGTGTGCACATATAGTTGCCATACCCAGCAGACTATAGTGTGGCTCAGTATCATAAAATAGATACATATATATAATGTATGAATGACCTCATAAGACCATTAAGAACATGATAGAGTGACACAAGGTTGTTAACCCCCGCTTATTATTATGGAATTATGTACATCGATCATTACAATCCAACCAGGAACTCTGAGCCAATCGTATAACAATAGATGTAAAAGTTGACAACTATACTTCCATCATTCGAGGATCGGATCGGATAAGGAACTTTCATCCTATAACATTTTCTCTATGACCATTCTAATAAAAAGAAAAGGGTAAGCCTTACACACCTTTGTTGCATAGCCAATGTTATCTCACAAATCCTCAAACACTCTTCAAACGATAGAATACATATTAGAGATGATTCACATCAAAATTGGATTGATAACTAAAGATGGTTTCACTATGACATTTCATTGAACATTTGACGTGCCTAGAACTTCACGTCCTTTATCAATGGAAATTCAATACCGACATAACATCGTTATATTTTTATAGCTTCCTTTCCTCATTCATCAACTATTAACAAGATTCAACCACTTAATATCAAAATTAATTTTAACCAAATCATCCAAGACAAGAACAACCTTAACATGACTTCTAGCCATTTTTCCTCATAGCTTGAAAATCTATTAACATTACAAAAACTTAGATAGATACAACATAATCAGGTTACTTTCCAAGATATTCAGTGATATCAAGTCATGTGTTCAACCCCAAACCATCAAACAACAAAGCAATAACAACCCTTTCCATTTAGAGTGCTATCTAGTAAATTCATCACCCAAACACTTATCCAACATAGGAATAAGCTTAAGCACAAGCATTGTAGTGTTAATCTTACCTTATATAGCAAGTATAACTCTGAACCAAGACTGCTCATCACCAAGAACAACCTTCAATTACATAGCAATTCCATAGAAGTAGTGTCTTTCACTCAATCCTAGCTTTTAGTGTTGGAACTTTATATATTTGCTTTAAAATTTCTATTGAACCTTTGTAAGGTGTTATGGGGTCTTGATAGAGGTATGTGGAGGATTCTTGGATGACATAATCAACAAAATGAGCTTGCACCGCCTAAATAGAGAAGGATTGTCGGCCACCGCCTCTGATATGTGATGGGATCTGCGATACATATGCCCATATGCATCCATAGATCCTAGGGAATATCGAGCATTGAGATTTTCTCCTGCTCTAGCTCATATGCTCCCCAATCCGTGGGGCAGAATTCATATGCGACGCAAAACACTTTTGCACTTGTCAAACTTCACCGAGATGCGCATTCTATAATTTGTTTAACTTTGATACTCCCCAATACTTCTTTAAACTAGTCTTATACATTCGTTATTCTTAAACAAGACCTTATACCTCCTCAAAAACTTACATTAACTAAAGACGTACCATGGGGTAAGGTTACGGGGTGTAAAAACATAAGCATCGTAACTTCTTCAAGCTAACAGTAGTTTTCTCACAATGTAATTTGACATGAAGAATACAAGTGAAAACAACTTAGAAATTCATGAACTCATGTGACCTCTTGAAAGTTTTACTCAATTACCTTCTTTACATCCTCAAGGGTCATCTCTTTCTTGGCTCATGCCGACTATCTTATGATGAAATCAAAGTATGACCGTACGGGGTGTAATACTACTATTCAGAGGTTCCTTATATCTTTCCTTATGCTCCACTCTGGGTTAAAATCTTAGTTCTGTATTCAACTAGCACAACTACCGGCAAAATGTTTCCATACCTAAATCACTATATTCCGAGTACATTCCTCTTTTGTTCTTAGTGGATATCTTTTAGAAATATTCTTTTAGTAATCTCGTAATCATATTTCCCCGCAGGATCTTGGGCATCTCTAACCTTCTACCGCTATCCTTATTACTATCACATCCCCTTTCACTCGTTTTGAGTATAACCTTCAACTATTGCCTTCACTTCAATCGTAAAGCCCTTCAACTTGATTGGATTCTACTAGCCTCTCATGTCATTACTTCCTATTTGAATTACTTCTTAAGTGTTGCTGCCACTTTCTTGTGAGATCAAAACTTTAGGTTCTAAGACCGTTCTATAATATAAATACTGTATAGATCGATGACTCTTCTGGCCTCTTGACTTGTCTTCTTCTAAGTTTCACATACATCCTTCCTCAATGTAACTCGACTTATAATTTTTATTTGTAAACTCTGGGTAAATCCTCTTGAGCCTAATATGCTTCTGTCTTCGGTTACTCTCCATGATTTCCTTTTAGAATCCCATATATCTGGCGGTGTTTGCCATTTCTTTAACCCTTCTAAATGGGAGACCACTACTATTCCTTTCTTAAATGTTAATATTTACATCTCCTTTGACATTCGTGATATATCCACAAAACATGGGTAACACAACCTTAGTTGTCATAAAAAATTTCATCGTAACCTTTGCCTTTGCCTACTAAATTATCATACGAGTCCATGTTAGTTATTTTCCACACTTTCTCCCATGGCTCACTCTCCATGCATCCAGGATTTCCTTCTCAAGATATTAGTTCGTTAAATCGATATTCATTATAATATGTGATCCTTTAACAACTTATAACTTTCCTTAAAGCAATATCCCTTAATAGGGTCACTGAATCATTTGCATGGGTAAGGTGTCACATATTTATGTCTGACATGATTAATCCCCAGTAACAAAGACGTTAACCTTGCAGCTCATTTTTTTACTGCCTATTCGCTTACTTTGCAACTTCACGATACTTCTTATTATACCATCTTTATAGTCTTTGACTCTTATTCCATCTTAAGTAGAGTGTCGATTCCACATCAATGTCCTCTGATTCCAAGGCTAAATCATCTTTTAAGCATTTTCCATCCACATCTGTCTATGTAAATCTCATAATAGATATTTGGTCTCATAACACCTTTCTCCTTGCGCCCCAACTATTTCTGCTTTTATTGCTTTCTATCTTAATTGGCTACAATTAGGCATCTTATATTCATTTACCTTAGTATAATCATTTTGCTATTAATTTCACCTCCTGTCCTCGTCTATATATTCATAATATAACCTTCTCTTGCATCTAACTTCCTCTTCTTCCTTATCCAGATAGAAGTCTTATGGAGGAAAACATTTACCTTTCACACAGAGGGCTCCATACATGGCCCCCTAGACCTTTAAAAATTTATAGTTCATACTTGACTAACAACTTCTAGGTATATCATGTATACTTTCTCTAAAGGGGTATCACCACCTAACAATATTGTTCTTTGGTACCGTCCATGATGAGGATTGTGATAAACCCTTACTAAATATCGAGGTTCCACTTATTTTGAAAACTACGTCAATTAACGTCAGTAAAACATTAGCAAAAATAGGTACGTCTCATTATAGTTCTACCGCTGCTAAATACGGGACATCAATGTCTTCATCATTTTATCTGAATTCCGACCTCATTACAATCTTTTGCATCTCAGACATTAGGTACCTTCACCACCTTACCCTTTATATATTTCTAAAGTCAATAATGATATATATAAGGAGGGGTTTATGAGGGTAGGTTGGTCGGAGTTTGGGTGGAAATGGGTTCACACAAAAATGGACTCAAATGGAGGTTGTCGGGTTTTGTGGACTGTTTGGGTGTTGTAGGGGTTGGATGGGTAGTTTGGGGTGAAAATCGATTAAGGCATTTTGTGGGGATGTTCTAGACACGTTGAGGGTTATGCTGGTGGTTGGTGTGTGATGGTTGGGTGGTAGTAAAGTAGCAGAAACTGATCGAGACAGTAGATTGACTATTTAGGGACTCGACTGGGAAGGTGAGGAAAATGGTTGGCGTGTTCAGGTGGTTTTGGGTGTTTCGGTTAATAACCTTTTGTGTGTGGGTTGGGGAATGTTGTAGTTGATGATGGTGAAAATGATGAAGTAAATTGGATAAGGATTGGACATGAAGTTGCTATGGACAAGCTCGGGTGCAAACCAAGTGAGGTGGGCCGAATTGAGACAATGATTGGACACGAGGTTGCTAAGGACAAGCTCGGGTGCAAACCAAGTGAGGTAGGCCAAAAGGTCAAATAGAACCTTGACTTGGGTGTAGTTAGATCACAAAAGTTCTAACTAAACCAACACCTAGGGGTTGACCCACAAAAGGATCGAGGTTCGGACCACAAAAGGACTGATGCCCCATAAAAGGACCAACTAAATTAACCAACAGAAAAGTTGAATAACTTAGCAAAGTTGAGTAAAACTCAAATATATTTCACAAATCTTCAATGTCTATTTATATCAACTATACGTCCTATTTATACTAGTGCTTAGACCTTTCTAGAATACAACTAAATAGACACAATACAAGAACCATTCGGTCGAATGGGGAAGGAAAGTGGTTCGGCCAAATTGGGGAAGGGATCGACCAACTCTTCATGTACTCTAGGCCACCCTTTTGTGTCACCCATGTAGATAAGTTCATGAACTAGTTAGTTCATGAATCATCTCCTTGGATAACGTTGGAAGCTTCTCCTCTTAGCATGTATCTTGGCCGAATGAAAAGGGAAATACTCGGCCAACCATTCATGTTCTCTAGGCCAATGTTTTGTGTCATCCATGTAGATAAGTGCATGAACTAGTTAGTTCATGAATTATCTCCTTGGAATCTTCTTCTTCTAAATGGTTCTTGTCCTTGTCACCTTACTCTATTACACAACATATTAATTATGTCCTAAGGAGAGCTAGTAGTTATTACACGTCATACTAATTATGTCCTAAGGGCAGCTAGTAGTTAAGCTCGGAATTAAAATAAGCTAAAAGGAAGTGGTCTCGGCCAAGACCTACATAAAATCCAAAAATAAACATGTTCCTTCTTGGATCTTCACGTCCAATATTCAACTCCACTCCATAATAGGCATGTCACTCTAGGACGGTCGACAATCTTTGGCACTCCGAGCAAATCACCTCGCGGCTCATTTTGGAAGCTTAAGTTCACAGCCTTTCTTTCATCAACCTCCCCTTCTTTAACAAAATTTTCCCTCAAATTCTCATCAACACCATGCAATCTTACCACTTCCTTCAAAGGTTGGGAGATCAAACCGCAGAGTTCGGTCATCTTCCCATTCAAGTCCGCAATATGTGTTGCATCATTGCTCTTGTGACAAGCAATGAAGTGAGCCATCTTTGAGAATCTATCCACAACCACCATGATAGAGTCCTTTCCCCATTGTGTTCTTGGTAAGCCGAGGATAAAATCCAAGCTCACACCTTCCCATGGTCACTCCGGAACCGGTAAAAAAGTATACAATCCATTATGAAAGAAACTTTTAGCCTTTTGACAAGTGGAACACCTACTTACCACTCCATTTACATCTTTATCCACCCGTGGCCAGTAAATGTGTTCTTGTAGAATCTCTAAAGTTTCCACTATCCAAAAATATCCAGCGTGCCCACCTGAATGTTTGGGGTGCATTTTATGTACAAGTAATTCTCTCATTGAACATTTGGGTACACATAATTTGTTCCCTTTTAAAAGAAAACATTCTACTATGGAATAAGAACTACGAATTTCATTATTACATTCTATCAACTCGTGATCTAGTTCATAGAATTCCTTTGGCACTTCAAATCTCACAAGTTTTTGTTCAAGCACGGACAACAATACGTACCTCCGGGAAAGTGCTTCCGCCAATCTGTTGGCCTTTCCATCTTTGTGCCTTGTAGAGAATGTGAAAGTTTGCAAGTACGCTACCCATTTAGCATGCCTTGGATTCAAATTTCTTGGCCCATGTAAATACTTCAAGGATTCATGATCCGATTATAAGACAAAAGGTTTTGGCCTCAAATGATGTTCCTATCGGACCAAGGATCTCACAATATAAATTTCATTGTCACAAGTAGAATAATTGAGCTGTGCACCACCCAAGTTTTCACTAAAGAAAGCAACGGATCATTTGTCTTGAATCAAGATGGTACCAACACCAATTCCACTAGCATCACATTCCATTTCACATAGCTTCTCAAGGTTTGGAATACCTAGAGCCGGTGCTTCACATATCCTTCCCTCCAAGGTTTCCAAAGCTTTTTGTGTTTCTTTGTGCTATTTAACCTCATCCTTTCTCCTTAGTTCAGTGATAAGGGTAACAAGGGTACAAAAATCTCAAATCAAATGATGAGAAAAAGAAGCCAAACTACGGAAACTTCTTACCGCACTTATATTCGTAGGCTCGGACCAACTTCGGATAGTTTCCACTTTAGGTGGACCCATAAGAATGCCCTCAGATAATACTATGTATCTCATGAATTGTTGTAGTACCCCATGTATGAGCCTTATGAAAGAGCTTGGTGCATTACACAACCCAAACGACATCACAAGCCATTCGTACAAACCATACGGGATGTTAAAAGCCATCTTCCATTCATCTCCCTCTCGAATTCTCATTTATTGGTAGCCACTCCTCAAATCTATCTTGGAGAACAACTTGGACCTACTCAATTCATCCAAGAGATCATCCAACCTCGGTATAGGCAACTTGTACTTCACGGTGATGTTATTGGCCGCTCGGTTATCCATACACATGCGCCAAGTTTCATCTTTCTTTGGTACCAACAAGGCGGGTATCACACATGGACTAAAGCTCTCTCGGACAAAGCCTTTGTTTAGCAATTCTTGCACTTGTCTTTGCGACTCCTTAGCGTGCTCCGGATTGTATCTATAGCCTTTTATTGGCGGTAATCCGAGTGCAATATCATTCGTCAACACATCTTTTAATTCCTTCAAGAGTTCCTTCGAGTCGGCATCTTCAACTGTATCACCCACAAGACTCTTCTTCTCTTCATGCACCAATATATCTATAGAACTCCCCTGCTTCAACTCCTCTTCTATCTCTGATGCATTGAGAAAGAGGGCTTCAGACTTCTCCTTACGTTTCTTGGCATTTTGGATCCTTATTTTCTTCACGTCACTAGGTGACAATTGTATCAAACGGATCTTCTTATCATTCTTTTGAAAATAATAGACATTATTTTCTCCATCATGTTGCACCTTCTGATCAAATTTCAATGGCCGACCCAATAAAATATGATAAGTATCCATAGGTAGGGTGTCACACCATATATCATCTTCATACCTGCCAATCCAAAAACTAACAAGAGCGTGTTGCATTACCTTTAGATCTTCATCTTCGTTCACTCATTGGAGATCATATAGTTTAGGATAATGGCGGATAGGCAATTTCAATTTGTCCACCATTTCAACGGAGGCCATATTGGTACAACTTTCTCCATCAATGATCACATTGCATACCTTGTTATTTACCTTGCATCGAGTGTAAAATAATTGCTCTCTTTGCATCTCCTCATGTTATTCAAGTTGAACACTCAACGCACGTCGGAGTACTAAACTTTCACCTTTCTCTGCAAGATCAACATTTTCCTCTAAAATCTCCTTGACTTCAGGTTCCTCAATAACAAAGAAATCCCCACACTCTTGATAGTATTTCCTCTCATGCCTTTGGATGTTTTGTACAACCCTGGACTCGGCATTATTAATCACGGTATGCCCTGCAAATTCTCTTCTCAAGATTTGCGCCTGTTTCGTAAAAAGGTCACTTACGATCCTCCGAAGTTCTTTTATGTTAGTCATAGCATTAAGGCGTGGGACGGGAACGCCTTGCTCTAATACAAAACTTATGTATATAAGGAGGGGTTTGTGAGGGTAGGTTGGTTGGAGTTTGGGTGGAAACGGGTTGACACGAAAATGGACTCAAATGGAGGTTCTCGAGTTTTGCGAGCTGTTTAGGTGTTGTGGGGGTTACATAGGTAGTTTGGGGTTAAGGAATTTTATGGGAATGTTCTAGACATGTTGAGGGTTATGTTGGTGGTTGGTGTGTGGTGGTTTAGAGGTGGTAAGGTGGTGGAAACTGATTGGGATAGTAGATTGATGGTTTAGGGACTCGACTAGGATGGCGAGGAAAATGGTTGAGGTATTCGGGTGGCTTTGGGGTGTTTAGGTTAATAAACTTTTGTGTGTAGGTTGGGAAAATGTTGTAGTTGATGGTGGTGAAAATGATGAAGTAAATTGGACAAGGATTGGACACAACGTTGCTATGGACAAACACGGGTGCAAACCAAGTGAGGTACGCTGAAAGGCCGGATAGAACCTTGGCTTGGGTGTAGTTATATCACAAAAGTTCTAACTAAACTTACACCGAGGGGTTGAACCACAAAAGTAATGAGGTTCGTACCACAAAAGGACCGAGGGCCCACAAAAGGACCAACTAAACTAACCAACACAAAAGTTGAATAACTTAGCAAAGTTGAGTAAAACTCAAATATATTTAATAAATCTTCAATGTCTATTTACATCAACTAAACGTCCTATTTATACTAGTTCTTAGACCTTTCTAAAAGATAACTAAATAGACACAATACAAGAACTATTCGGCCGAATGGGAAAGGAAAGTGGTTCAGCCGAATTGGGGAAGGGATCGACCAACTCTTCATGTACTCTAGGCCACCCTTTTGTGTCACCCATATAGATAAGTGCATGAACTAGTTAGTTCATGAATCATCTCCTTGAGAAATGTTAGAAGCTTTTCCTCTTAGCATATATCTTGTCCGAATGGAAAAGGGAAACGCTCGGCCTACCCTTCATGTTCTCTAGGCCAACCTTTTATGTCATACATGTAGATAAGTGCATGAACTAGTTAGTTCACGCTTGGAATCTTCTTCTAGATGGTTCTTGGCCATGTCACCTTACTCTATTACACAACACATTAATTATGTCCTAAGGAGATCTAGTAGTTATTACACGACATACTAATTATGTCCTAAGGACAACTAGTAGTTACACTAGGAATTAAAATAAGCTAAAAGGAAGTGGTCTCGGCCAAGACCTACATAAAAGCTGAAAATAAACATGTTCCTTCTTGGATCTTCACGTCGAATCTTTAACTCCACTCCATATTATATTCCATAATATGCATGTCACCCTAGGATGGTCGACAATCTTTGGCACTCCAAGCAAATCACCTCGCGGCTCATTTTGAAGCTTAAGTTCACGACCTTTCTTTCATGAAATACTTTATATGTCTGAACATACATCACTTCTCCATGTAAGGGCGAGACAATCACTCATACTCTGAAATTTTAATATATTACTCACACATCTGGCGTATTAATAATCTGATCAGAATCTTTCATTGGCTGTTATGAATACGTGTTAACCAAAATCTTTCTGGTTTTCATCAAAACTGAAACTGTGTAAAGCATGAGTTAGACTCAAATTCTTACAACTTAGCTATAATTCATGATTTATGAGATGAAAGAATGGAAACCTTCCCTAAATGACTAATAGACTTTCACATATAAGTGTGGTGCACAACACACCCATAAACAAGACTCTGATAGACACGGCTTGTAGACTTCCTAGGACTGACCTACTCTGATACTAAGTTTGTCACAATCCAAACTGAGGGGTGTGACCAGCACCCAGTGCTACATTGGCCTGAGCGTACCACTCTGAAAGACAACCTGCAAACTGAATAGACATTGCGACCGATAAGGCTATCAGAATATGAATGTACAAGACATCATTTGGACATCACAACAAGAGGGGTACAACAACCCTAAGCCATTATACACAATAGAGTACAAGACCGACAGTGTCGTTGTATATATCGACTAGTCAACATCTAGGCCAGCAAGGCCTTACAGGACAACTGTACATACCAACCAATCAGTAAGCCTCTATGGAAAACATAACTGTAATATCTCTAGGACAGGCCCCGACCTACCCATCAACTGCATATGTATCAAAATAGCTCATGACTCTGACTCAGTAGCTTCGGAAGAAGTAAAGATTACCACGCCATCCGTTGAACTCAACAGGCTCCTACTAGAGAGGTCTATTTGAACCTTTACTTGAACCTACAACATGAAATGCAGTGCCTCCCAGAAAAATAGATGTCAGTACGAATGAAATGTACTGGTATGTAAAGCATGAAAACAGTATGAAAGCATAAGTTGTAAAGTAGGGCATAAAAAGAAACATGATACTCTGGTAATCTGTGTGCCACTTAGGGCGAACATTGAAACTCTGAAACTAATGAAACTCTTAACTATATGACGTACTATATAATATTCCATAGTCTTATATCCCAAGGTGTGTAATATGTCACTTTCCTCAGGTAATACGTTGAGGTGTATGTATGGATGCACATATAAGTGCATGCCCTCCAGTTATATCCCGGTGTGTCTATAATGTACATGTACAACTGCCCACCGGCTATTCACAATGCTGGTGTGAGTAATATATATATATATATATATATATATATATATATATATATATATATATATATAATAATAATAATAATAATAATAATAGCACTTAAGGCCTCTTTGAAACTCAGAACTCTTTGACTCTATTATGAAATGACGTTTGGTCAACATGACAACTACTCTTTGAAGCGCTCTATATCAGAGGTATATGATACTTTGGATGAGCAACCATAAGCTAGAAACACGGATTACAACAATAACAAAGGAATGATTTCTAATGAGGGATAAATGATATATGAATAGAATTAAGCTTTCAATATTTTTTTTTGTAAACGATTAACACTTTGGATTTCATGCTTTTGAAATAAGGGGAATAGTCTTACATACTTGTAGCACTTAGTTAAAAATTTCTCATGAACCCCTGAATGCTTATGGGAGATTATCTACAGGATATATAGGTTTTGGATTAACATAAAATTGACAACTAATAATCGATTTGCTAGAACAATTCAACGAACACCTAGAGTGAATACTCCTATAGTTATGGTGTTCATGTCAACTAACCATGCTATAAACTTCCTTTCAACACAATATCCTTAGTAACAACCACACCAACACAATAACATCAACGACCACAAGATCACCATACATAATCCATAATTCTAACACCACTTCTTTCAAATTCAAGTTATGACTATCTCCAAGTTAACTTAAGAAATAACCAAGATTCATAAAAACTCTTTCATGGAGTTCTAACTCAACTATCACAAGTTTTCTTTATCCACAATCTGAACAAAGCTATGAGATGTTTAGAGCTTGTTAAGAACATCAATAACGTAACCAAGAAATCTTGCACCATGAACTTCTTTCAAAGTATCAAGAAGCTTATTCACTCCTTCTTGCTTCTATGAGGATTTCCAAGCTCTTGATGATTATCTATGGAAGATTTACTTTCAAATTGATATGGAATTGATCTTAGATGGTGTAATAACCCTAGAGAAATATTTGAGAGTGTTTGGGAAATGTTGGGGGTGAAAATGAAGCCTTAGTTGGGTTATAAACCCATTAAATCGCCCCACTGCTTCGAGTTTGTGGTGGCACTTGCAGCAGCAAATCATGACATGATGCACCGCAAGTCCATCATATCTCTAGGCAGTGGGACGCCCAGAAACGTCCAAAATACAACCTAATGTGGTGCCGCAAACTCAGTTTGTGGCCGCATTCTACTTTCACCGAAACACATTTTCTTAAAACACACATAACTTCCTGTACAGAGCTCCGATTGACGAACAATTTATTACACTAGAAAATACACTCTTTGAACTTCAAGTTACATATTCTATGTACTCTATAATTCCTTATATGATAATAGATATATCCCCAAATATATGAGCCAAAATTCTGTCCAGAATTTTGCCTAGTTCTTCCTGAATTTTAATGAACTTACTTTATTCGATTCGTTTAGCCCCAAACTCTTATGAAGATACTTAACATCCATTTAAACCTTTGTTAACCTTATGAATGGATATCAACCTCACTAAGCTTATGCTAGTTAACTTACGATGAAAATGACGTACAAAGTATGGGGTGTAACAATGTCTTGGCTGTGTGTGGGCTATGCCAGTTTGTTTAAAAGCTAGAATATTGTAATTTGAGGTTTGTTCAAGAATGTGTGATTATTAAGATAATATGACATCTAAAAATGATAGACTAAGATCTGTTTGATTATGAGCACTAGTTTAAAATAACTACTGTCTAGGCATGCAACTGATTTAACTACATAATCTAACTTAAGATGGTTAACATATTAGTTTAAGGATTGATCTAGTCATTTATAGGCTATCCAGGTAAAACAATTCTTAATATGCTTGGCCAAGAACATGTTTTAGGTAAGTATATTATATTTGAATTCAACATGAGGGTCTGAATATAGTGTTATGGTCATGAATATGTCTATCAACACCTAGAAGTAATTTGATGAACTCGTGAAGTGTGTTTGATGATTTGTTGAGTGGTATAAGGCTCCTTCATTAGTTTAGTGACTGTGTGTTGGTGGATACTAATGTGGAATAACTCTTTATGTCAAACACATGTCAAAATTCTGTATATCTAGAACAAAACCATGCCTTCCTTGTGATGCCCTTTGTTTTAGTTTTAAAACTAAACTTGGGTGGCGTCTGTTGGTCATAACTTTAAATATGTTAAAAAAAGATGAACTCAGGATTTCTTTTGAATGTTGACGAGTCTATTTGGCTATAGTTTTATCGAATCATACACTTGTTGGGATTAATTTAATTTGGTATCTAGGCTGTATGGTTTGGAATTCTTGTTTGGTTCATGTAATGACCAGCCTGTGTTATTTATTGTTAGACTTGAATCAAATCTAAGCTAGAATGACCATTAAGACATGTTAGCCTACTACTTGTATCAATATTGCTTTGTTGTATGTGTGTATACTCTTCTCATCTAATGATCATTCACTGTATATCCATGTCATTGTTGAGAAGTATATGTGATATACATGAAAATATACAAACAACACATGAGGTATTCTAAGTATACAAGGTGTATATGTTCAGTATATCTCTCATGTATGCCACTTGAACATTTCTGTCATTTGGGGCTAGCCTGATCTTTACTTTTTCAAAATCATCTTTGTTTGCTATAGTACATATTCTTAGATTAACCCACCTTTTTTTCATGTTATTTTATGAATTATTGCCATCAATTGGGCCAAGTCGACACCATACATTTCTTGTTTGAAATTGGGCCATGCCTTTTCATTTATCTCGGACCATGAACATCATGCATACTTGTCACCTATTTGTCCCTCATAATTTACTTGAAAATTAATAGAGGGCGTATACATGTTTATTTTAAAATTACTTGCACTTTATTTAGATAATTCTGGGTACATTATAACCAGTATTCTTTTTCCCCCTCATATTTTCCACTGCCCATGATGATCTGGGCCTTCACTGGGCCTCCTCTCCTCTTTTAATCCAGTTGGGCCAAGGCCCAACTATGGGTAAAAATAGTAACTGGTGGGTTTAGGTTTGCCCACCAGCCTAAACTCACTCATTTTAATTTCGTATATGTGTAATAAAAATACTCTGTATTATTATTAGAACCCCTATTATGGTTATGACTTAGAATAGGCAAGTGATAAAAAGGATCCAACATACAAACTTATGAGGTATAACATCCTTCCCTCCTTAGAAACATTCATCCTTGAATGTTAGCCCTTAGAAGCTCCATAAAGAGAAATACTTTTGCTAGGACACCTTGCCGTACCTATTACTCCCAACTGGGGTCACCCCTTGTAGCATACCAATCGTTCTCACTAGTCCCTCTTTGAAAATTTTGAAGGTTTATAAATTCCTCTCAGATTTGTTCTCTTATCTAGTCCTTCTATCTATTGACAATATTCTTCTGTAAGTCACTTTAATTCTAACAGGATACCAGGCTATCCTTAATATCTAACGGGACTATATCCAATCTTATAATATCGACTAAGGCTTAATGGTTACCTATCCTTACTGGACAGTCCTACCAGAACTATCTAGTAATAGCTAACAGGGAACTTAGTTTAGATATTATGTACGACTTAGTTTGCAACTCAAGTAATATATCAACTATGTTCCATAACTAATTGGGCACTATAGAGAAAGCGGGTCCAAAACGTGTCAAAGTGGGTATGAGTCCACTATACATGTAATATCATCTGAAGTAAATTCAGTGTCCTACTGACCAGCTAAAGCATATATGTGATTCTGGCTACCGCCTGAACTAGAGGTCCCACCTTAACCTCAACCTCTACCACTAGAAGATTGGGACCCTCATACTGGGGGCGCACTGAAGCAGATACTCCCGCTACTGAATCAGTCGGCTGAGCCATCCTACCTTGTCTTCTATCTAGGCAATCCCTAATTATGTGACCCTCACAACCACACGTATAGCAAGCAGTCGACCTTAACCTGCACCTTCCATAATGTCCTCTGCAACAAGTACTATAACACAGAGGGCTAGGTCCCATTTGGTTTGCACTTTGCTGCCTTTACGAGCCTGATGCTCTAGAGGTCAAACCTAGTTTTAATGGAGAATAACCCTGTGAATGAGGTGTCTACGGTCGGGGTGGGCATCTAAACTATCGTGGCCCAAAACCAACCTGGGGCTCATGTTGAGGCCCAGTAAGTCTTGCTCTATTATGTTGCTCTCTTTCAATCCATTCAGTGATCGATTGCTGAAGGCGACGCTCTTCCAAATTCTAAGCGAAGGCCTACATGCGATAAATATCCATATTTTCATACATAGCTAATGTCTTACATGCCTCAACATGTTCTGGTGCAAGACCTAATATAAATCGATGAATCCAAGAATGCATTGTATCCACAAAAGATGGAGCATACCTTCCAAGGAATTAAATCTGAGACTATATTCTTGAACACTCGTATTCCCCTTTTAGAGAGTCAGGAACTAGTCGACTCGGGCCTTCATGATTTCCAAAGGTAGATAATGGTCAAGAAAGGCCTCTAAAATTTTTTCCCAAAAAGCCGATGGGGCATTCTCTCACCTAGAACTCTCACATGCCTCGTACCAGAGGATGACGATATCTGGCAACCTGAAGGCTGCTAACTCAACTACTTTTGTTTTTGTAGCATGCATAACTCAAAAAACTATATGGAGATGGTAAAATTTTGAGGATCTTCATTCGCATTTGACCCTGTAAACTCTAGAGAGTTCAATAATATGAAATCCCTAACCCTCAAACTCTCGGGTCCTTTTAGAGCTCCGACACTAGCTGGTACTCCTGACTATCTCTGTGTAGTCACTATCTGAGCTAGTAAGTGCACCGCACTTCCTAATATCCTTATCATAGCCTGCAAAAAGAAGGAACTGGAGATTGAACTTGTGGTGATGCATCTTTGGGAAGGTCCTCTAATAGAGGAGGAGGGGGAGGTGGTTGAGGGGGTATATCTCCCTGGGACTTTTGTCAGCTCGCATTGTTAGGCGGTGCCCGACTAGTACCCTCTTCTATCTTTGTACCAATTCACTGAATAATTGAAGCTCGCCTAGTAACAATCATTTCTTAACAATATTTATCAAAAAATGAGTTAGACTTGAATTACTTATACTCACTCTATAGCACAATCTAAGATCATAAAGAAGGGTAACCAACTCCTGAATGTCCGGTAGCTTCATGTCTTTACATGTGGTGCACAACACATGCATAAACATGACTCCACTAGACACGACTTGTAGACTCCGTAGGATTGACCTGCTCTAATATAAATTTGTCACACCCTAACCTAGGAGAGGTATGGCTAGCACCCGGTACTTGGCAAGGCCCGAGCGTACTAAGTTGCGCTCTCGATCTGAGCATTAAAGGCAACCTAGGACCTTGAGGCCATACTATAAATGTAACATCAACTTAGGCCGGCAAGGCCATGTACTAAGATATCTGTAAATAAAATACAACCTGACTAGAGTGGGAGTATCCTCACCCAACTATATACATGACTGGGCAGACAAGGAGGACTACCCTAGTCTCGGTAAGCAGCAAAACCTCAAAAACAAATATATATATATATATATATATATACAAAGGCCGGCTAGGACACCACTAACACTACAGACTGTACAAAACATGTCTACAAGCCTTTAATGAGTCATACCTATATCATGACCGGGACAGGGCCCTGTCCTACCCATGATCTGTAAATACACAAAAACTAGACCTGGCAATTTCGAATGATCTGGAGCTTACCATAAAAGTTAATACTCAGCGGTTCCTACTGATGTGATCCTTCTAGCAACCTTTCTGAACCCCACGTGCATGAACACAATGTCAATAGGCAAAGGGACGTCAGTATAAGATAATGTACCGAGTATGTAAGACGATTGAAATTGAACTATATTGAAATGTAAATCAATCTGAATATAAACTGAAGAGCTACCAAAAAGAAAACGGAGATGTTTACCTGTCTCTGTCGTCTACTAACTAAAACTTATATTCATTACATAGCCTCATATAATTCACCTAGACATAGACAAATAGCCCCGAAGGCAATCTGTGTCCATATAGCCCCGTAGATAATTTGTATCTATATAGCCCCATAGGCAAGCCTGCATCTATATAACCCTGAAGACAATCTGTATGGACAATATCCCCGAATGCAACTGTCATAGCCCGAAGGTAAACATCATATCCCGGAAGGCAACTATCATAGCCCAAAGTCAACTATTACAGCCCCGAAGGCAACCGTAGCTCTACATATTTTATAGTCATACTTTCTATTATTCTGACTATTCAGCTACACATGGATAGACACACATCATCCTGATAAGGGATAATCAATAGGATAGGTTATGGTAGCCTAAATGCGATTTCTATAACTAGCACGTCTTTGTGTGATTTAAATCAAACTAGCTCGTTAAGGAAATCATGCCAAAACCAAGAAAAGGATAGCCTTCACATACCTTATCTTATCTTGTCTCAACAATGTGACATAACCGGTCTGCAACACACTTCAATCTATACGAAAACAAATACAAAAATATTACTCTCACAACTAGTATCAACTAAATATACTCAATTTAGAGTTAAACTTAGTTCTCTTGTTCTCTTTCTCAACTCTCACTTCCATCAACAATCCAACACATGGAAAACCATGACAACAATTATAACATCATAATCATACTATTTCTAGCAATTTCCAACCATAAGAAACTATGGATACACTTCCAACAATTCAACAAGACAACAACACTAGTCTAGATCATCTTATTGCCTCATCCTTGTAATTCTTCACTTTTATAACTCAATCAACACAAAGACTATATACAACAAGAGGTTAAACATACCTTGAGGAATCTTGAAAACTTCAACCACTTCCTTTGAGCTTAATACAACATCCAACAACCACAACACACTAAGAAAGATCACATTCAAGCTTGCATTAACTTGTAGGAGTTGAATCTTACTCAAATTACCTGGGAATGAATGGATGGATTCTTCATTCATCGCAATGAAACCATCCAGCTATATTGTTGAGCCTTGAAGAATAGCTAGAAGACTCTAAGGATGGTTTGGGGACTTAGTTTGGTCATGCTAAATGAAGAAATGAGGCTGACACCTTTTTAAATAGTCGTTGCACAACTCCACCGCTTCAGGGATGCGACCCCATGTGTGGTATCATATGGCCATATGTGGCCACATATCTTCCCAGAACCTTCTCAACATTTTTGGCTTCCCTTATGCGGCCCCATTTGCAGGGTAGATCTTATCCTCGATGTGAAATGCTTAGTGTACCACTTTAACTTCATCGAGCTTCAACGAGGAGTGTTGTTTTCAATCCCAATGGCCTATACACCTCCTGACACCTTCTTGATATTCTCCTAAGAAATATATATCCTTCGGAAAGGCCCAAGTTTCTATAGTCTATCTCAACCCTCGTCGCACCCAAGAGGATGTAAGGGAGTAGAGTTATCGCGATTGCCTTCCTAGTTTTAAAGAAAATAGTATTTCTTTTAAACTTTACTTATCCATCTCATAAAGAATCCAACATACAAACTTACGGGGTATAACATGAGTCTACAAGTTGTGTCTAGTAGAGTCTTGTTAACAAGTGTGTTGTACACCATATTATAATAATAGAAAGCTATTGGGGATTTAGGAGTATGTTACTCTTCTTTAAAATCCAAATCATGCTATAGAGATGATTCATAAGAGTTTTGAGTCAGGACTTAAGTTTGCTAATGATACAGAGATGGATACAATTACAAAGATTACAGCTAGCTAGATGACTAATACAGCAACATGTAAGGGCACTAGAAGAGAGAATTTTTTATGACATGGCCCAGTTTGAGGCCCTATCAGATAGTGCATATTGGATGTGCAAATTTCCTGTTTAATACACTAAGATGGGAATATCTAAAATACATTAGTGAATAGCAAGCTATGAGAGTATCGGGAGGTGAAACAATAAGTTTTAACAGGCAAAATAGGTAAGGTAAAAAGGGAATGAGGTATCCAGTCAGTGAGGATTATAAGTATTTACAATTTAGGGAGGAAAATATAAGAGTTTTAGTACCCTTTTAACCGTAATAGATATACGTACAATTAGCTACACCCATTTCAGTTATGCTTTATAAGAACTAACAAATATAACGTAAGATAAGGATGGGATTTTAGGATCTAGCTGGGGTCAGGGTAATCCAGAACTGTGGATAGATTGTTAGCACTAGATGACATTCCCCAATATTATTGTGAACGTGATAATAGTTCCCCTTATGAGGCATTAAGGTGGTGTACTCTAGAATAGTATAGTCAGTTATGATTACAAAAATGTTTGAAAAGTTTAGAAGCTAGGTGTTTGAATCCTATAAGGGATAAGTACTAGCCTAAGCATGGGTTCTGTCCCCAGTAAAAGAAAATATTGGGTGACTATAAGAACAAATTAAGATGAAGCAAGGGGAGCTAAAAGCTATCGAGTGCCTTGTTGAAGTTTTCAGAATAAAAAAACATTAGTAAGAGGATAATAGGAGGATAATTAAAGTGTTAGGATTAAAATATGATAAATGGATGATAACAATAAATCAGAATATGGCAGGATGATGAAGTTCGTAGCCAAGTACAAGAGGAGACAGGAGAATATGGATCTTAAAATCATAAGAGAGTATAATCCATAAGGTTATACCCACATTTCGAGAAACTTATTGGAGACTCTAAAAAGATTATCGGAAGGCTAAGTTAGATTTTTGAGGTAACATAAATCAGTATGTGCAAGAAAAAAAGATAACAAAATAGGAATTAGGGACCTAGAAGATTTCAATAATAGTTGACATCGAGAGATTTACAAAGGCCGTGTTCTAGCAGATGTTATTTAAAGTATAAAAGACTCGTCTAACGAGACTGACCCAGTAACTACCTTAGACCAACAAATTAGATGTGATTACTGTAATAGTACTATGGAAGTGTAAGGATACCGTGAGATTGTATCTCACTGATATACTCTTCACTCAACCATAGCACATTATACTAGCCCCGTCTTATGACTAGATGATACTCGAGTCCAAAAGTTATAGCACAGGCCGACACTAGCCAGTAGATCTTGAGGTGATCTCTTATTCATGATTTATAGTACTTATGGTTGACGGTTGTGTGAGACCAAGTATTTCTATTTAAAGAAGTTAGCTTTGTGTGGCATACGTAGTGTGTTTTCTGGCTACATATAAGTTGGGGTTTAGTTCAATTTACATAGGAGACTCTGGTAGAAATTTTCCAAGTCTCTAAGAGTTAACATTCAAGGATGAGTGATTCTAAAGAGGAAATGATGTTACATCCCATATTTTTGTATGTCGGATATTTTATAAATTAATCGATATAAGTTTAAGGAAAAGATTATTTTTGAGGTTATAAGTGTATGTTATGATTAAAAAGTGATATTTAAGTGTCGTGAAGGTTAGAGGTTACGAGAATTGGAGAGTATAAGTTTCATCAATGTAATACCCCGGGCTTTCGGGCTATGACTTGAGCCGCTCGACGTATGTAAGTAGACCTAAGCCCTGGAGAATTTCAGTCATATTCGGGTATGCAAATAAGGAGCTCGTTGTATAAGAATAAGAAGTCCCAAAATGATTTTAGACTTAAAAGCGTGACGATGATGGTTGGAAATAATAATTTGTATGTGGCAATAGATGCTATGGACTAGTGTTATATCACATGATTGTGCTATTGAGTGTATGAAGTGTGTTAAAAATAATTATTATTTAACTAAATTGAGATTAAGAAATTAATCATGTTGGTACTTTGTTAATTGTTGGATATTAGTTGAAGACTAATAAATTAATTAGTGAATTATGGTTAATTAGTAGTGTGGATATAGTCCATGTGGCCCCGTGATTAAATTTGCAGCTAGTTATATATATAGTATATATTTATATATGGTGTAGGTGGCACCATTAGTCATAGGTGTCAAGAGTGTGACGAAGGGGATGTCATGTGTAAAAGAAGAGTTGTATTTCTATCCCTGATCTCACTTTCTTGAGATTACACTTTAAGGAAAATATTTATGAAGAAACATAATTTTCATTTCTTTGGCAGCAAATTAATGTCATTTAAGATTCATAGCAGCAAACACAAAAAATTCAAAGAATGAGTTAAAACCGATTACGCCCACATCGATTACGTAATTCAACACTGATTGGTCTGCAGGTTTTAGCAAATTGATGTTAATTTGTAGTGAAGTAAGTTGGAAGGAGGGTTTCTTGAAATTGTATCGATTTCATAAGGCCCAGAGAGTCTATTATAACTTGGTGGGTGATTGGTCCATTAACCAAGGCACTCATGGTTTTTTTGGTCCTTTGCCTGGAAACTTGTTTATAGATTTTTGGGGTTGACTAGGTCAATATGACCTTCGTTGGAAATTCCGAAGGTGCGGATGAATTCGTAGTGTTTTTTTATATTGATATGCATGTTTGGTTTGTATTTGGGAGGTCTCGGATAAGTTTCGCGTGTTGCGATGAACTTGGTGAAAACCAATTTTTTGCTGGTTTTTGATGTCCTGCCTTCGGTGGTTGGTCCGCACCTGCGGACTCACTTCTGCAAAGCTTGTTCCGTATATGCCATATTTTGGGAAGTTAGAAAAATTCTGCACCGGTGAAGTATCTTCCATATGAGTGGGAACTCTTATGCGATGTTACCCTCTCTTCTGTGAAACATATGATATTTTTAGTGAGTTTGCCTCTGGGGTAAGTTTCCATAGAAGTGACTCTGCCTCTGCGAGGGATGGTCTGCAGAGGCGGAATCACTGAAAATTAGAAACCCTTAGAGTGTGGAAAATAATTTTAGAATCATGTATTAGTTGGGAGGTTTTAGGTGATAAACCCTAAGTGAAATTTATTTTCTTTTTCTTTAAATCTTATGTTGTTGGAAAGATTTTTTGAATCTAAATCACTTATTTATTGGGGGGAAAACTAGCCTCTAATCTTGAACTTCTCTTTTATTATTAAATTGGGTTGTGGAAAAAGAAAGTTTTGAAGATGATGAACCCTAGATGGGTTATGGTTTTCTTAAATGATATTGGTGGATGTTTTTTAAAGGATTTCATGAATTGTGTCTTGGGTGGTTACTTCTAACTTCGATTTCGAATTTTGAACGATTTCAAAATGGATTAAATTATGGGTTTCTTTTAAAGTTTGGGGTCGGGTAGTTGTTCCCCTTTTTAGTATAGGTTCTTATATGATATTAAATGTGTGTTAACATACGACTTAGATGTATAGTCCTAGACTACTACCGTCCGATTGTACTTTGAAAGAACAATATGGCATAGGAGTTCATGGCACCCACTCGACTATGAGGTAAGCTACAAAGCTACAGTTTAATATTACTAGACTTTGATAGAAGTACGTAGTTGTTATAAATATTGAAGGGTATTGGGTGTGTTGGGGGTCCTACTGTAGTGGCTGTGATGAGCGCTTGGGTGGGTATCAATATTGAACTTTCTTATTGGGTGATTTTGGGAATCAGCCTTAGGGTTGATTTTGACTATTGTTAAGTGGGTTTGTCGCCATCACTTGGGCTTGTCACCACTGATTGATACTTGTTATTTTTACTCATCACACGTGCTTCTGATATGAAAAATTGATTACATGAGTTATTTTGTTGTCATCAGAACTATCATCTCATGTGTTTATATATATCGGTCCAACTTCTTCTGAAATAGGAGATTCATGACCATAAACACTTATTCAAACCTAATAGGGTTGTGTAATAAACTGGAATGTACCAATATTCTCATGTTTACAGATAGTAACCAGGTCAACAAGCTAGGGATAATATTAGATCAACCATGCTAATGCATGCCAATCATATGCTTGAGTGAAAGGTTGTGTGGTGATTGCATTTCTTAAGTGTTAGCTATCCTTATTAAATGACTAGTAAAATGTGCGTGGATAGTTATGACTTAGACAAGTTGATTAATGACTAGTGGACTTACTGTTATAAATTCTAAATGTTACTAGAAATTGGATTGTAACTTAAGAGTGGGATTAATTCTATCGGGGAATGTGATCTATGTTCTTAGCCGGAATGAGTAGGTTAGGACTACCTACGTGTCAACATGATATTTATGTCTGTTATGTGTTTCTGTTGTTGTCGGCCTATGATGTTTGTGGGGGTACGTTTTGTACTCACACTACACTTGTTCCATCTTTTACGTAGATGCAGGTACAATAATTGATCCAGGTTATAACTTTCGGAGTTCGTGCAGGCTTAGGGTGGACCACTCACCCCATCGGCGGCCCTGGCCTTCATCTTTGGTCGTGTTGTCCTGTTTAGTTCAAGACAACCAATTGATTTACTTTCCTCTTTCATTATACTTATAGTAGCTCTTGTGTGAGTCAGACTAGGTTTCGGGAAAAGATATGTTGTAAAGGGTATTTGATATTTATAAGTTTTATATGAAGTATTGTTTTATCCCTAAAAATCTCTTTTTGGCAATAAACTATGAATATTACCATAACCAACAAAATGAATACCAACTAAGAGAACTCAGTCCTTAGCCACCTAAAAAGGTGCTAAGAATCCAAGCCTCACTCAATTAAGTACATAAACTAACTATTAAAAGAGTACACTCCCTATCTAATTTTGATCCTCTGAACATGTTAACTCTCTCTATAACTACAGACTTGATCTGCAACAAAACAGACTGTTGTTGTACACTATTCTTCTAGAAAATGAGCTCATTTTTGGCTTGCCAAATATGGTAGAGCATGGCCCCACCACTTGCTACCACAACTTTCCTTCTGAACTTCCTCCAATGTTTCCTTTTTAAGATGCCCACAACTATTTTGACATATGCTAGTGGCATGTGAATGTCAA
Source organism: Anisodus acutangulus (assembly GCA_029783415.1). Classification (NCBI taxonomy): domain Eukaryota; kingdom Viridiplantae; phylum Streptophyta; class Magnoliopsida; order Solanales; family Solanaceae; genus Anisodus; species Anisodus acutangulus. Next base: position 28,401,237 of record CM056508.1, read on the forward strand.
GCCATGAACAAATACCTTTCTATAACTCCTTATCCCATACACAATCCACAAACAAGTTCCCAACATCTTCATCTCTATGAATGCCACACAACACACATATATTATCTTCACAACCAATCCCCATGTTGATCAGTCTTGCTCTTGTAAAGAGATTCTTCTGTTGTGCCAACCACAGTAGCACTCTGTGTTTGGGTAGCAGCACTTTGTTCCATATCAAATCAGCTTTAACAAACTTTGGCCTACTTCCCAACAATGCTTGATAACTCAATGACACTGAGTAGGTATTTGTAAGACAATATCTATTCTGGGAATACCAATGAATCATGCTTAGTTTCAGCTTATGCAACTGTCTCCAGTACCAACTACTGTCTTGAGGTGGTACATGAGCCCAAAAATCTTCTTCCCCCTTTATATTTATATCATGCACCCATTTCACCCAAAGTTTCTCTTTGTTGTTCAGGAACAACCATATCAACTTCCCAACCAAAGCTATATTCCACAGTCTAGATTGTTTCATATGCAACCATTCTTGCTTCATAGGACAAAAATCTCTTTATTATTCCATATTTTTCAATCTTTTCTAAAAGGATTTTGGAAATGGTTTGCCTACTGTAGATATAGTGTAGGTGTCATCATGATCCGTGATTTGAGCTATGACAAGGCGTGACATCTGTCATTTTCCACCTCTTCTCCACCGCAGATCAACCGAAAGAGATGAGGTTGCCCCTCTTTTTTACTTTTCTTCTAAGGTTTCTTAATGACTCTCGTCCTATTAGATTTCAAGTGGTCAATTTTGATTGGTTGATTCCATTTGGGGGAAAATTCCCATCCCCCACCCCAAATCCACCGTCCCACATCGATCAAAATTCATCTTTTAGGGTTTAGGGCCTATATTGTTACACCCCGTAATTTAAGGTTTTGTGGTGTTGTCAATGGATACCAATGTTCCGGTAAGAGGTACGACCTTACGGAAGGATAATAAAGGTTTACAGTTTGGTTATGGATATACTAGATTGTTTGAAAATTAAACGAATCGAGGAAAATACGTTTTGACAAAATCGGAAAATATGGCAATTTAACGGGAAGATTGATGGACCGTCAAACGTTTGATGAATCGTCAACGTACCCAATCTAAACCATCAATTTTCCTGAGGTATTGAATTGCAGATATGGATTGACGGTCAAGATTTATGGACCGTCAAAAGGACCGTCCTTTTAAGGCGGTGCAGATTTTATTTTGGGTTTAAATTGGGAATCTCGACTTTGGGTTTTATTTTCATCAAGAGAAGACCCTAAATTATCCCTCAAACACTCTCAATGGTACCCAAACATACTAATACCAAATCCAAGGTCAATTACTCAAGATAAATGTGATAAACCCTATAATTATCCTAGTAATCATCTTCTCCGCATAAAATCGCTCTTGGAAAACCCTTGGGGGAAAGATAGCTTATTGTTTTGAGGAGATTACCGTGTATAAATGTAAGTTTTATTCTCCTTTTCCTATGGTTGTGATTAATTGATAATTTGGAGAAAGTTACGAAGGGATTTTCATAATTAAAAGTTTGTAAACTTATGAAATCTTTGTAGTAGGAGTTGTTGGGTTATTTTACTCTATATATGAGTTGAATTGGATAATTAAATGGATTTTGTACAACATGGATTGAGGAGAAATACGTGTTTAAAGGATTGTGAGATTGAATCACATAACAATTTTCATGTAAGAAAAGCCTAAGGAATCATATATGCTAAAATTGACGAAGAACACATAAATGAGTTTCTATGGAAATGATATTTTTGATTGAACCATGGGACTAAATTGTATAAGCATCCCTTGTAAAGAAGTCTAAGAAACCAAGGTGTGCAAGGCTGTCAATAAGACACCTAAGAGAAGCTTTTCTATGGAATTTAGAGTCAATATTATTATTAATTCCTTGTATGATATAGATGATCATTTGTAAGAGGAGCGAGGACTTGTAAGGTGATTGTAGGACAAGAATCAGGTATGAAAGGCTATCCATTTCTTTCAAAAGTATAAAATCTAAAGATTTATCATTTTTAAAAAGAAGTGTCAAGAACTTCATTCTATTGTATAGTGAAATCTCTTATCGAGAAGTATTCATTGATTATTCCAATTCTCATAAACCTTGTTGTTGGTTACTGGTCTTTCTTATCATCAGTCTTCGAAAAGAAGCATTCTAACTAGTTAATTGTTAAGTCGACTAAAAGTCATTCCAAGAGTAAGGTCAAAGAATTTATGAGTTTCAAAAGAGGCCAAAGAGTCATTGTTATCATAATTTGTTGTCCAGCCCCACCCCCCACCCCACCCCCCTGATTCCCATTGGTATTGACATTTTCATTGGCATTTGATATCATGCAGACAATTATCATCATACATTTGGATCGGGTTGAAATTTCTATAACATATACTTATATTGGATGGGGTTGCGCCTTTCGCAACATATACATATATATTGGATTAGGCTGCACGCTACAGTAGGTATATGGACTTCGTGGGTTTCCCATGGGTCATGACTAACGAGGCATAGAGGTATTATGCCCGGAGCGTGTGTGTATATTGCATTGCAAATCTATACATCTAGTTTAGGGTATACCTAAGGGTAGTGAAATATTATACACCTCACACTATAAGACGAGGGTAGTTTATACAGTAAAGGCCTATCCAGACAGGTTGCATTTGAGTTTCAAAGATTCATTATTCGCCTCATATGTCATCTAGGTTGCTTATGCTTTTATTTCTAGCTTATCATTTTATATTGCATTTATGCCTTTCTTTACAATTTATAGATTCTTATTATTATTCATGCTTTACATACTCGATATATTATTTTGTATTGACGTCCCTTTTGCCGAAGGTGCTATGTGTTCATACCGCAGGTTCTGATAGAGACTCTGCTAGGCTACCATAGTAGGATCTGTCGAGTTTAGCCGTCAGTAAGTAAGTTTCATCTTTCCCATAGCTTCTTGGTCAGATGTGGAGTATGTTTTGCAGGGTTATGTACAACATGGGTAGGTCGGGGCCCTATCCTGGCCATATGTTAGTTCAGTTACTCGTAGAGGCTCAAAGACTTGTTTTGGTATGTATATTATTAATGTATAGCCTTGTCGGCTAAGTTGTTTTATTAAACCATATTTTGACCTTGTCGGTCCTGTTGTGTATATATGTTGGGTTAATCTCTCTTGTTCAGTGTTGTTGTTGTGATATAATATAGTACGACCTTTTCAGCAGGAAGTTCTACTCATACAGATGACTGATCATCTGAGTGGTACGCTCGGGCCAGCAGGGCACCGGGTGCTGGCCACACCCCCTAGTTTGGGGTGTGACTTATATAAATAATCCCCCATTCCTGTGGATGGAGTGTTTGAACTTAGCATTATTTTTGCACAAAGCTTCGAACAAGTTAATTTACTTAGGGATTTGGCTTTTCAAGCCAGAACCCTTCCAAATCGACTAGTTTAATTTTACTAAAATCTTTTCTTTTCATTTCGCGGCTGAGTAAAGAGTATGGAGGAGCTTGATCATATCCCTAATCCATTCTCGACCTGAGGCTATCCCAAAAGAGGTAATCATTCATCCTTCATGTCAATTTTTAGTATTTTCGTATTTGTGTGTTTCGCCTAATTGAGTAGTCTTCCTTTAGATTATGGGTCTATTTTTGTCAAAATTTGGTTAACATGGTCTGTTCAACTTGTCTTGTATGATTTACCTAGGGCTTAGTTGATGGTCTTCATGATTTTGACTGTGTTTATCTTTATCCAATCTAGGTACAAGTTTTATATGTTACATATTAGCAATTTAAGGTGTTACGATTGTCACTAATAAAGGATTCTTAAACATGTCCATAGAGAGCTAAATAGTAGGATTTTCTAAATGGTCATAAATCATTTGCTCTTTGAATGGACTTTGATGTCACACCCCAACAATGGGGGTGTGGCGTACACCCGGCACCGAGACGGTCTGAGCGAACCACCTGAATATTATTGCATGGACATATAATCGTCTGGGCCGACAAGGCCTCAGAATAATGACCATAAAGCAACACGATATAAAATCCTGCAAATAGAAGAACCCAACCTATGCATATACGCGCAGTAAGGCCAACACAATCTCTAACCAATATCCAGGCCAACAAAGCCCTACTAAACAAACTGTACAACACATGACATGTCTATAAAGCTTCTAATCGAACGTTGACATTGTACATAAATCGGGATAGGGCCTCGGACATACCCAAAATTCATTTTGAAATTTCTTCAGTCCCGAGCACCGCACAATCCATTTAGATCTACTTCAGTTGCCAATAAAATAGAATACGGGAATACGGGAACTCTCCATCTAAGTGGTTAATCCGATGAGTCAATTCTCAATGTGATGCATCCGTGAAATGGGACAGAGATCTGCCCGAACTTAGTCCAGTCCTATTAAAGATGGGGAAGAATCAAGCAACTCTTATAGATAGATGGGATAGGAAGAAAGAACCACTGATAGCATTTGCAGTACATAAACATAAGCCTGACTCGGGTATACTCCAGAAGGAAATGGAGCTCACTAACAAAAGTTGATATCTGAACACGATCTACAAGGGCGAGTCCTTTCCTCTCCGACCTAAACCTGTGTGGCATGAAATGCAGTATCCCCAGACAAAAGGATATTAGTATGAATAATGTACTGAATATATAAGACAACTGAATAATGGTAACTGAATTGATATACATAATATACTGAATAAAAACTGAGAGTCAATAATTATCTAGAAACATAGCTAAGTGTCTCTATCTTATATCATATATGCAATACTGAATATAAACTATCTAGCCTTATGTGGTGTCATGTGTGTAAGTGCATAGCTCCGAAGGCAAAATGAGTGACCTGAAGGTCGTGCATATCCCCAAAGGAAAATATAAATAGCTCAGAAGGCAAACTGTATCTCTATATAGCCCCGTAGGTAACTGTATCTCTTTATATCCCCGAAGGCAACTATTTCTATGTATAGCCTCGAAGGCAACTGTATCTCTGTATAGCCCCGAAGAAAAATGTATATGATGATGAATGCATAGCCCTAAATGCAAACGTATGCAATGATTTCCTAAATGATATGCATGATATACTCTTTGTTTCTCGACTAGATATGATATACTTTAGCTAAATATAGACTCTCGACTACGGATGACTTCAACACAAGCAATGTGGAGTAATAGAGATATAGAAACTCTATGAATTACTTTTCTCATATATTCTCATTTGACTCTTACTAATAATGTGTTCATGCCAAAAAGAAGGAAGGGACAACCTTTACATACCTATGTTGAGTCGCCTAACAATACAATCCATGCAGCTCGTCTAGCATCTCACCTTATATTCCAAGAGCTACTATTCTTCAATCTTACTTCACTTTGAAGAAAGCTCGAATTTCACAACATGATAAAACTAAACAACGAGATCAAAGCGATGAGCGAAACCCATAACAAAATTGAATAATGTTGTTGTATAGACGTTCATTGAATAAGTTTGTTGCCTACTATTCATTGATACCTCACTTCCATTAGGAGAGTAATTTAATTCAAGAATAGTTATTCCTTAAGAGAATTGTTTTTGTATGTTTTTTTGTCTATTCAAAGCAACGTGTCCATAGTACAAAAGGTTGCTACAAAGTTTGGTTTTTTCCACTAATTATTTCCAAAGTGAGTATGGTTGAAATGTTAACTTTCAAGCATGTTTACCCTGAAAAAACACGTGGCTCTCCCCATCTTAATTACTAACCACAAGGATCCATTAGAAGCCTTTTATTATGGACATGGGAATTACACATTTCAGCCCTTTGCACCAGACATTGATCTTTATCCATCAATATATAATATAATGGTTATCATTCCTTTATAGGACCCGCATGGACATAGTGTCCCCTAAGCATTATCCAACTATTTTAACCAATTCTTTTATCTCCCACTACATCCAAACATTTAACTAATTACCCGCATAATTAATTTCTTGATCTCAATTTACTTAAATAATAATTATTTTTAACAGATCTCATATACTCATTATCATGATCCTCTGATATAGCACTAGTCCATAGCCTCTTTTTGGAACACACAAAAATATTATTATCAATCACTGTCGTCACACTTCTATGTCTGAAATCATTTTGGAACTTCATTTTTTTATACAATTGGCTCTTTATTTTCATACTTAAATATGACCAAAATTCCCCATGGTTCAGGTCTACTTACATATGTCAAGTGGTTCCAACCATAACCTAAAAGTATGGGGTATTACATTGACAAAATGTATTCTCACTCTCCGAGCTTACATCGACTTACTTACGATGCAACTTAGCATAAGAAAATAGGGGATGTAACATCCTTCCCCCCTTAGGAACATTCATCCTTGAATGTTAGGGTCTACACGTCTAGCTTTCTCATGATCACGCTTGCCCTCATACAAAGGTCTTTTATCTATAGATATCACTAACATACGGTTATTACTTCCACTTCGATGCTCGATCATTTTGATTCAAACCTAGGTAATTTCATTCTAGTATCGCTTAGTATTTACAAAATGGCTCCCTCGTGGACCTCTACATGAAGTCTTATTCTGAAAGTCATCATCTGTCCACCGCTCTCCTGATTTTACACTTCATGTGCCCTTGATCCCTAACTTACCTCGAACCAGCTACTCTAGTTATATCTAGACCCTTGGTATCTGGGTAAACTATCCCTCGTCTGGACTGTCGACTGTCCTTGTCTCCTATAAGATCTATTGTTACCTGATAGTTCTTCACTAACTGGACACTTCGTATCTCTTTCACCTTGCTTGTATTACCTTATGGTCTAAAATATTAAATTTGCACATCCGATATGCATGCTTTGATAGGGCCTCCACATCATGAAAACTTTTTTTACTTGTGTCCTTACATGATGCGGTACTAGCCCTCTGGCTGGTTGTAATCTTTCTAATCACGGGTGTCTCCGTATACAACCTAAAACGTAAGTTTTAAACTCAATCCTTATGACTCAACTCTAGAACACAATTTGAATCTGAAAGAAGGGTAACTAACATCTTAAATGCCCTATTGCTTCCTGTTTATACAATATGGTGCACAACACATTTATAAACAAGACTATACTAGACACATCTTGTAGAGTCCCTAGGACATGACCTGCTCTGATACCATATTTGTCATACCCCAACCTTGGGGGGGTGGCCGGCACCAGCGCCTGGACATTCCGAGCGAACCACCTGAATATTATCACGTGGACGTATAATCGTATGGTCCAACAAGGCCTCAGCATAATGATCATAAAGCAACACGACATAAAATTCTGCAAATAGAAGAACCCAACCTATGCATATACGCGCACTAAGGCCGACAAGGCCAACATAATCTCTAACCAATATCCAGGCCAACAAAGCGCTACTAAACAAACTGTACAAGACATGACATGTCTACAAAGCTTCTAATAAAACATCAACATAATACATAAATCGGGACAAGGCCCTGGACATACCCAAAATTCCAACAGAACATAAACATAGGACTGACTGGGCTATACTCCAGAAGAAAATAGAGCTCACTAACAAAGCTGATATCTGAACACGATCTACAAGGGTGGGTCATTTCCTCGCCAACCTGAACTTGTGTGGCATGGAATGTAGCATCCCCAGACAAAAGGATGTTAGTATGACTAATGTACTGAATATATAAGACAACTGAATAACGGAAACTAAACTGATATACATGATATACTGAATAAAAATAGAGAGTCAATAATAATCTAGAAATATATCTAACTATCTATGTCTCATTATATGTATGCAATACTAAATATGAATTGTCTGGCCTTATGTGGTGTCATGTGTGTAAGTGCATAGCCTCGAAGGTAACATAAGTGACCTGAAGGTTGTGCATAGCCCCGAAGGCAAATATAAATAGCTCTGAAGGTAAAATGTATCTCTATATAGCCTCGTAGGTAACTGTATCTCTTTATAGCCCTGAAGGCAACCGTTTCTATGTATAGCCCCGAAGGCAACTGTATTTCTGTATAGCCCCAAAGGCAAATATATATGATGATAAATACATATCTCCAAATGCAAATGTATGCAATGATTTCCTAAATGATATGCATGATACAATATTTGTTTCTCAAGTAGATATGATATACTCTAGCTGAATATAGACTCTCGATGAGGGATGACTTCAACACAAGCAAGATGGAGTAACAGATATAAATAAACTCTACGAAATACTCTTCTCATATACGCTCGTTTGACTCTTACTAATAATGGGTTCATGCCAAAAAGAAGGAAAGGATATCCTTTACATACCTGTGTCGAGTCGCCTAACAACACAATCCATGCAGCTCGTCTAGCATCTCACCTTATATGCCAAGAGCTACTATTCTTCAATCTTACTTCACTTTGAAGAAATCTCGAATTTCACAATAAGATCAAAGGGATGAGCGAAATCCATAACAAAATTGAATAATGTTATTGTATAGACATTCATTGAATATGTTTGTTGCCTGCTATTCGTAGATGCCTTACTTCCATTAGGAGAGTAATTTAATTCAAGAAGAGTTATTCCTTAAGAGAATTATTTTTGTACACTTTTTTGTCTATTCAAAGTAACTTGTCTATAGTACAAAAGGTTGCTACAAAGATTGGTTCTTTCCACTAATTATTTCCAAAGTGATTATGGTTGAAATGTCAACTTTCAAGCCTATTTACCATGCGAAAACATGTGGCTCTCCAATCTTAATTACTAACCACAGGGATCCATTAGAAGCCTTTTATTATGGACATGGGAATTACACTTTGAATATTGATCTTTATCCATCAATATATAATATAATGGTTACCATTCCTTTATGGGACCCGTGTGGACATAGTGTCCCCTAAGCATTATCCAACTATTTTAACCAATTCTTTTATCTCCCACTACATCCAAATATTTAACTAATTACCCACATAATGAATTTCTTGATTTGAATTCACTTAAATAATAATCATTTTTAACAGACCTCATATACTCATTATCATGATCCTCTAATATAGCACTAGTCCATAGCCTCTTTTTGGAACACACAAAAATATTATTATCAATTACCGTCATCACACTTCTATGTCTGAAATTATTTTGGAACTTCATTTTTGTATACAATGGGATCTTTATTTTCATACTAAAATATGACCCAAATTTCTAGTGATTCGGGTCTACTTACATACGTCAAGTGGTTCCAACCACAACCTAAAAGTATGGGGTATTACATTGATGAAACGTATTCTCACTTTCCGAGATTACGTCGACTAACTTATGACATAACATAGCATAAGAAAATATGGGATGTAATAGTTGAGATGTGTATATATATGTTAGCAACGATCCATGTGTTGCCTAATCTGAATACCTAGTTATTACATTCCAAAAATTTAGTATGTCAGTGCAAGAGCACTAATACTGAATATGAAGTATGAAACTATCTCATGAACATTATGTAAGAACAGAAGTAAAGACTAAGTCTCTATGGCAGCATGAGAAGATACAAACTCATCCCAAACATCTCGATCTACCAAGATTGGACTTAACAACGTACTCCAAAACTGGTCGATGTTGTTGTATCTGCATCCAAAAGGAATGCATCAACTGTAGTATGAGTACATGTCGTACTCTTGTAAGCATCATAGGCCGACAACGACAGAATACACATAACTGACATAAATACCAAGTTGACTCTCATGTAATCCTAATATACACAATTTGATGATTAAGACACATTCAATCACATAGATGATTCAATACTTAGACAACTCAGAAACCATTGAACTTCAATCAATACGAATCCACCTTATCATGATAATCAATCAAAATAAAGTACAATTCTCAAGTAATCAACGTGTATAAATGAATGATATGAATGCAATGCAGGGTACCTTTCCATCAACTGGTATACACACTCTAAAGGTTTTTCCATATAGAAATGACCTATGGGGAACATTCACCGTCCATATACCTCTCCTAGCAGCCGGAAATACCTCGGTCTGACTAGAGCCCAAGACTCATTTTTTGAACCATATCAAATCATCATCATCATCATCTTAGTGTTTCTAAGCCATCTCTTAATAATATTATTATCTTTCATTTTCGGTATCTTTGGACCTAGAGCATTCCATACCACGCCGTGTAATATCACAGTAATCATGAGTGTATGAATGCAACAGTAAGAAGGAAAGTAGTCATGGTGTATTAGATGTTATCAAATTCCAGAGATGAAATATCATGCTTCAGAATTATCAATAACATATAATTTCATAAATAAGTCTTTCATATCAGAATCATATGTAATAAGTAAACACACAAGTATCAATCAATGGTTACAAGACCACATAGTAACGACAAGCCCACATAACAACAGTTGGAATCAACCATAAGGCTGATTCCATAAAATACCCATCAAGACAGTTCAACACTGGTACTCACCCAAGCGCTCATCACAACCACTAAGGTTGGACCCCCAACAAGCCCAACACCCTTCAATATTTATAACAACTACAGGCTTCTATCGAAGTCTAGTATATTAAATTATACCCTATCTTAGAGCCGAGCAGGTGCAACGAACTTCTATCATCTGCCAACGTCTTCCCTTTGCGAAGTGCCTCCGAATAATCGTAGTCTAATACATAGTTTCTACATTAATAAAGATTATAATACACATACAAAGGCATAGCCTTCTAAATCACCCGAATATCAAACCCAAAAATTGACCACGGGACCACAAGGGTAAAGATCATAACTTTATTCAAAAATCACGAGAACATTCTAAAGAATCATACCCTTAAGTAAATTAAAAAACTAAGCACTTTTGGGCCTCCAATTGTATCAACTATGGAAAATTCCCAATTAGGAACCCTAAATTTCCCCCTAATTTTAAATGAAATCCAATTACAAAATTGAACATTACAATACATCCTACATCAAGGCATAAAGATCAATTTTGTCTCCAATTTCATGATTTAAGCCTCTTCTTATCTACATGAAATTTATGTTTCATCTACCCTAAAATAAGAATATAACCTAGATTCTAAGATGTAATCATAATAAGGAAGTAGAAATGGATTGAAATCTTATCCCAAGTGAAATGATGATAGAATCCTTCTATAATCGCCTCCCTACCGAGCTAGGTCTCACAATATGGGAATGGAGCGAATGACTTAAAAATGGGATTTTAATTCTAGGTCTGGAACAGCGATCTCGCTTCAGCGGAATCGACCTCGCCGAAGCGGCTCTCTTCTGTGAAAAAATTGCCATAGACGCGGCTCAACTTAATATCCCTAAAAGACGTCGATGCAGAGAAAACATCACAGAGGTGGATCGCCCCTACGAAACAAAGGCCGCAGGAGCAAACTTTCCAAACATTAAAAAAGCTTGCATCTGCCAACCAATCATTGTAGAGGCGGCTCCGCAGAAGAAACTTAGCCAAATGCAAACTTTCCACCAAATACCCGAAAATACTCCCGAGACCTCTCAGATACAAACTAAATATGCTACCCATGTGTAAACGATGCTACAAACTCGCTTGCACACTCGAATTCTCATATGACCAAGATACGACCCATTTTTCTATGAAATCACCCAAAATAATCAAGTTTCACAAATTTGCAAATAGTGACACAAAACACATCTGAACACCCCGGGAAACAAACCAAGGACTCGACTATGTCATAAATGACGCTCTAGACCTATCGCAAGTGATAAAACTTAGAAAAGAACCCATATACTAAAAAGCCAACTTTGGGTCAACTATATCATTTCAATATTATCCAAGTTTGGTTTTTCTTTCGAAATTCATTCAAAAGCACCTCGGGAACTGTGCTACCCATCTCCGCATTTCACAAACCCCACATAGAGTCTACGGAAAGTGTAATTTGGTCAAATAAAGGTCTTAAGCTAAATTTAACCGAATGGGTCGTTACAGCCGGGCCAACCTATTCCTCTTTGTTATATGTCTCCAGAACCTATGATGGGCTTGCCCGTGCGTTTTTTTTAATCTTTTTGGGCTTAAGTTTGTGTGTTCATCATAAGATGTCAAATATTTAGAGAAGATAGGGCATGATCAAGCCATCATAGCTAGCTTGACTCAGGAGTTGGAGTTCACACATGAATGTTTGGAGGATCTCTATGCTCGGGTGAAGAGAGCGATAGATAAGACTGCTCCATTGCCTTTCACAGAGAAGGGTTTTTGGGTAGATTTATTGCTAACATTGACTCACCCCGGATTTAGACCGCCCTTCGAAGGGCTAAGAAGCCTCAGAAAAATAAAGTGTCATCATCTGCCATTGGAAGCCATTTCTACTGATCTCATTTACTTATTTATAGCCCCTTATAAGTTTTATCATATTTTTAAAACCTTATAATGAAATATTACTATAAATGAAATCATGATTGGGAAGGCAATGGTTTGAGTTGACAAGTGGAACAATTAGTTCTTTTTTGACCCATAACATTCCATACCACTCGGTGCAATATCACAGCAATCATGAGTGTATGAATACAATAGTAATAAGGCAAGTAGTCATGGTATATGAGATGCAATCAAGTTCAAGAGATGAAATACACATGCTTCAGAATTATCAATAACACATAATTTCATAAATCAGTCTTTCATAGCAGAATCATATGCGATTAGTAAACATACAAGTATCAATCAATGGCGATAAGCCCACGTAGTAGCGACAAACCCACATAACAACAAATGGAATCAAACCTAAGGCTGATTCCCCAAAACCCCCATCAAGACAGTTCAACACTGGTACATACCCAAGCATTCATCACAACCACTAAGGTGGGACCCCCAACACGCCCAATACCAATCAGTATTTATAACATCTACATGTTTCTATCGTAGTCTATCATATTAAATCATAGCCTACTTGGGAGCTGAGCAGGTGCAACAAACCTCAATCCTCTACCAAGGCCTTGCCTTTCCAAAACGCCTCTGAATAATCATAGTCTAATATATAGATTCTACATTAATAAAGTATTCTAATACACATACAAAGACATAGCCTTCTAAAGCACTCAAATATCAAACCCCCAAATCAACCCCGAGCTTACAAGGGTAAATATCAAAAATTTAGTATTAAAATATCATGAGAACATTCTAACAAATCATATCCTTAAGTTAATTAGGAAACTTAGAACTTTGGGGCCTCCAATTGTAACAACTAGGTGAAATAACCAATTAGGAACTCAAGATTTCCCCCCAATTTTAAATGGAATCCAGTTACAAAATTGAACATTACAAGACATCCTACTATTATTATCTAACTCTTGTTTACAATATCAAGACATAAAGATCAATAGTTAGCCTCCAATTTCATGATTTAAGCCTCTTATTATCTACATGAACCTTAGGTTTTATCTACCCAAAATAAGAATAGAACCTAGATTTTAAGACATAATCATAATAAGAAAGCAAAAATGGATTAAAATATTACCCCAAGTGAAATGATGATGGAATCCTTCTATAATCACCTCCCCACCAAGCTAGATCTCACAATATGGGAATGGAGAGAATGATTTTGAAATGGGGTTTTAATTCTAGATGTGGAGCAGTGATCCCGCTTTGCCAAAATCGACCTCACTGAACCGGATCGCTTCTGCGGAAAATCTACCACATAAGAGGCCCTACTTAGTGTACACCGAAGACGCTGATGGGGAGAAACATCGCAGAGGCGGATCGCTTCTACGCAAAAAGGCTGCAAGAGCAGACTTTATGAACGTTGCCAAAGCTCGCATCTGCGGACCAACCACCGTAGAGGCAGCTCCATAGAAGTAACCACTAGTTCGTTAGTGTGACACACCAGTAACCAACAACATAGACAAAATTCCAACTTTCCACAAACACCCACAACACTCTCGAGACCTCCCAGATATAAATCAAACATGCTACCTAAGTGTAAACGATACTACCAATTCGCTCACACACTCAAATTTCTCATACGACCAAGCTACAGCCCATTTTTCTACCAAATCGCCCAAAATACTCAAGTTTCACAAATTTACAAATAGTGATACAATATACATCTAAATGCCTCGGGAAGCGAACAACGGACTCGACGAAGTCATAAATGATGATTCGGACCTACTGAAAATGACGAAACCCAAAAATGAACCCATATACTCAAAAGTCAACTTTGGGTCAACTATATCATTTCAACACTGTCCAATTTGGGTTTTTCTTTAAAAAATCATTTAAAAGCACCTCGAGAACCGTGCTACCCATCCCCATGAGTCACAAACCCCATATAGAGTCTATGATAAAGGTAATTTGGTCAAATAAAGGTGTTAAGCTAAAAACTACTAGACGGGTTGTTACATTAGATACCAATAAAACAAATATTCATCCTCGAACGAAGATAAACAAAAGAGGAAACATACCAGAATCAGTAAATAAGTGATCGTATCTGATCTGCATATCAGCCTCGGTCTGCCAAGTAGGCTCCTCAACCAAGCGGTGCTTCCATTGTACCTTCACATAAGCACTCTCTTTTGATATCAGTTTTCTAACCTGCTTGTCCAGAATGGCGACATGCTCTTCTTTAAACTCCAATTTTTTATCAAACAACATGGAGTCCCATTGAATGATATAGGACCCGTCGATATGGTACTTCTTCAACATAGAAATATGAAATACTGGATGAACACCTAAAAGGCCTGGAGGCAGAAATAACTTATATGCCACCTTTCCAACCCTCTGAAGAATCTCAAAAGGCCTGATATACCTCAGACTCAACTTCCCTATCTTGCCAAACCTCAAATCGCTTTTTATAGGAGAGACCTTCGATAGAACCCTGTCACTAACCATGAACTCCATGCCTCTAACCTTCCAATATGTATGCTCTTTATGCATACTCTAAGCTGCCAAGAGCTTGTCCTGAATCACATTCACCTTTTCTAAGGAGTCCCTCAACAAATCTGTACCCCAAGGCCTCACCCCAAACACATTAAAACACCAATCAAATAATGACATCTCTTACCATATAAAGCGTCGAAATGGCACCACATAATTTATGGAGTGATAACTGTTGTTGTATGCAAACTTTGTCAAAGGTAAGAATTATTCCCAATGACCACCAAAATCAACCACACAAGCCCGTAGCATATCTTCCAAAACTAGAATGGTCTGCTCGGACTGACCATTCATCTGAGGGTGAAATGTCGTACTGAGATCTAAACGAGTGAACAACTCCCTTTGCAACGCCCTCAGAAATGATAAATAATCTTACAAGCCAGACAGTGCCAAGAGAGTCACTCGCTCAGAAAAAAGTCAAATAAATGATCGTACAAACCAGAAGGTGCCAAGAGGATAGCCCGCTAAAAAATGTCAAATAAATGATCGTATGATCCAGACAGTGCCAAGAGGGTCGCTCAGTCTGGGAGAGTCAGAAAAAATGAGCCAGATGGTTCCGAGACCCGCTCAAACAAAGTCAAAACAAAAAGGTTACATGGGCCAGACAATGCCAAAAGGATCACCCGCTCGGGAAAATCAACTTAATAGGACATGATGATGAAACCACACAGGTGTGGTAAAACAGAAATAAACAATCAACCACATCACCATCCTAGAAAATGGAAACAAGATCGAAGATGCTGAGGAAAAGACGCAAGCCGGTCAGACTAGATCTAGATGTATGTAGAGAAAATATGGAGCTTTTTATTGGGCAATCGGTCGAGATAAGGTGCCAATGAGAGTCAAGCTCTCTGGACATGACTTAGGGATCACTAAACACCACACTCAGCCATGCAAATTGATTTTGAAATTTTTACTCTCTACTTTGCTTTTTTTAAAATCTCGTGACCGGTCGGACACGTACCAAAAAGGTTTTTATCAAAATAATACAAAGACATTCCCGTATAAGATATATCCTTTTCAGCCTATTGATTCGATCTACAAGTGACCTGATTCCAGAAGACCGATGATATGTAGGCGGACTCAATACCATAGGATCGATCACACTCTAACAAATCATTCTGGTATTTCTCAATTTTGACACTTGAGGTCCCAAAATTTACTTTTAAAAAAATACATTAGAGGTCTAGTTTAGTCGAACTATAAATTACATGAATTCTCATACAACCTGAGATTTGTAGGAAACCTAGAGACCAGGTTCCGACTATAATTTGTGAAAAGAGAAGTATTTTTATTTGGTCGGCCAAAAATTAGGTTCGTCAAATTTCGCTGCACAAAGATGGTCCCACCATATCCGAACAATGAATGTGCAGTTGTTGACACCTAATTTTTCCTATCCAATAATTTTATTTAATTATTAAAAGTTCCTGAGTCACTAATGGATTAAAATATACATTTTTACAAAGCAAAAATGATTTTACAAAATCTTGTCGGTGACATTTTGCCATTTCATTTGGCAAAATACCATCAGGTATATTATTGTATATCATCCTATATTTTTTATATATATTTTCTATAATTTTGAAACGTATTTATCAAAATTGTGATTCAAAACGGTGAGAACAATTATTTAATTAATTATTTAAAACTATTTAATGGTCAATTGATAAATATTGTAATCCGTTTAATCAAGAAATTTGATTAATTAAGTAAAGTATCAAATTACATCTCAATTTTGGGTTATTTTAATTTAATTATAAAATTTTATATATTTTCTGGTCATTATAGAAAGGTTAATCTAATTAGTACCAATTGGGTTTTAATTGAAATAATTTGCATGGTTTTTGTTACAATTGAAATGCATATGGCCATGTTTTAAATTCAAATAAATATATTCATTTTGCAAAATGTAACTACCCTCACTCACTCATGCAAAGCATGATATTTGGGCTAATTTATCTTAAATACGACCGAGCCTTGTCCATCAAGAACCGAACCCGGCCCATCTTCACTGTTAAGATGGGAAAACCCTTTTCTCTGTCATTTCGCGAACTTCCCCTAAAGGGCAAACCCTAATCATCGCCGCCTCTCTCTCTTTTCACGATCTAACCAAAAAGGCAAAGTCAAGGTGTACGTTGCTGCGTCCAGGTCCGTGCATGGTCAAGAGGGGAAAAGCATTAATTGCTCTGCACTTTACCATGTCATCTCCACCGCAGCTCAGCCAAAAGAGGTGAGGTTGCCCCTCTTTTTTACATTTCTTCTGTGATTTCTTAATGACTCTTTTCCTATTAGATTTCAAATGGTCAATTTTGATTGGTTTATTCCATTTAGGAGGGAAATTTCACCCTCAAATCCACCATCCCACATCGATCAAAAGCCTAGTCTTTTGGGGATTACGAGGCCTATATAAAGGATCCCCTTTACTGTGGATGGAGAGTTTGAACTTAGCATTATTTGAACACAAAGCTGAGTAACGAGTGTGGAGGAGCTTGAGCATATCCCCAATTCATTCTCAACCCGAGGATGCCCTCAAAAAGGTTAATCCTTCTTGTCAATTTTCATGCGTTTATGTGTGTATTTGGCCTAATTGAGTAATCTTCCTTTAGAATATGGGTCTGTTTCGGTCGAAATTGTGTTAACATGGTTTATTCAGCTGGTCTTGTATGATTTACCTAGGGCTTAGTTAATGTTCTTTATGATTTTGATTGTGTTTATCATTAACTAATATAGGTACAAGACTTGAATGTTACATGTTAGCAATTTAAGGTGTTACCATTGTCATTAATACATGATTCATTAGGATTCCTAAATGGTCATAAATCATTTGCTCTTTGAATGATCTTTGAGATGTGTATGTCTAAGTTAGAAACCATCCATGTGAACCCAGTGTGTGGACATTTGCCAACCTCTATCCTATGAACAAATCTGATATTACTTAGGATATGTAAAATCTACCTAGTTTGATAACCAATTCAGGTTCAGTTCTAAACTAATAAGTTAAAGTTTTGGCTGTCAAATTAAAGGGGATGACTAAGTGCATATAGTAAAAAAATAAAGTGGCTTGCAGTTTTTCATCTTAAGGTTGGGACATGAATTAGTGATAAGATTCTTGTATGTTGTGTGCTTTGATTCCATATGTGATCTGTGAAGTTGAGGTTGTTTGCATTGTTAGGTTTAAGGGACCTGATTCATGTGTTATATTCATTTCTTGTGAGCTGGAGTTTCCATTTAGTAAATGAGCCAAGTGTTTTAAACAAGAAATAAATAGGAAACTCTAGATGCAAGTTTGGGTGTATGTTGTCTTTTGTGTGAATTCATGTCATTAATCTATCTGTTTGAGCTTCTGAAGTTTTGTATACTTGAATCTATGTAAGCTGAGTTGACCTTATGAAACCATCCTTCACATATATAAGCTTGATCCTATCTATCTAAACATGAGTTTGACTACCTTAGGAAGGATGTCTATTTTCTGGTTTCTTTTAATTTTGTGTGCGCTTGGTAGAGATAGGCTATTGCTTTTAACACATGTGAGATTGAAATGTTAATGTGAATTTGAAAATCTATAGGTTGTTGAGATGTAAAAACTTGATCACACTCATCTCCTTTACTGGCTGATTGACTGATATAAATGCCTATAGGAACTTGAACAATTCTTGTATTTGACTGATTGACTATGTGGAATAGAAGTGTCAAACACTTTTGGGCCTTGTATTGTGTGATGTCCCTGATCTCGAAGCCAAGATGAGAGTTGAGTGGTTTCACTCAACCTCTTTATGGTCTGTCCAAATCAGGGGTTCCTCTTTACCATTTCCATAAGCCTATGGGAACCTTCTGAATATGTGAAAAGATGTTATTTGCCTTGAAACATCCACAATGTTATTTGCCTTGAAAGGGAGACATATTTTATTTTACCTAAATCTACTCTTCTGAAAAAGTACTCTTTCATTGGCGCTTATCATTGTGAATAAGGTGTAATGGAGAAGACATGAATGCAATTAAGATTAGAATATTAATCAAAGATATATATTCAACCTATGAAAATACAAAGGAAATACATGAGAAAATATCAAACGTAATAAAATAAATAAAAACTAAGACAAATCGTGTAGATATTTGTAATGACCCGTCAGGTCATTTTTAGCTATAAACTTTTATTTGACTATCTTACTCTTTCTGTAGATTCTATATGGGGTTTGTGATGTTCTGAAAACTTCATAAATTTCCTAGGTCGAATCACTTTCCCAAAATAACATTTCCTCAGTTCTAGAGCTGCCAAAGGGGGATTCTTGAAGGTTGGGATTAAATTGTTCATTTGAGGTAAGATTCTTTATCCCTGGTATTTTATGTTTTAAGTCTCTAATGGTGGAATAGAATATCTGTAAATTGGAGAAGATGAATTTCAGTGTTCATATTAGATTAAGAGAGGTTGAATCTTTGATTTAAGGGTGTATTATGGTTTAATATGTCTTCATATTGTAAATTAGCATTGGATTATGATAAGATCATGTTGTAGCATTCAATTTGTGTATAGAAGACCTTTCCAATTTAGAGGAAATTCTAGGGCTTATAAATTGGGATTTTTTCTAGATTGTGCAATTAAAGGTCCGAATGAGCTTATATTTCCAATTAACTTAGGGATATGATCATCTAGTATGTGTTTATGCTTTTTGGGTAATTAAGTTTAGATTTTGATATTGTGGGCCCGATGTTGGATTTGGAAGTCTTAGTATACTTAAGGACTACGTCCTTGTATTATGTGATAGCTTTATTTTAACGTATAATATATGCATGTTAGACTTGAATTACCACGAGGTGCTCCGAAAAGGAAATGCTTACATGGAGGGTTTGACTGTTCGAGACTCCTGCTCGGCTCAGAGGTAGGTTATGGTTTACTTTCACTAGACTCTGATAGAAGTATGTAATTTGTTACATATATTGAGTGGTAGTGGTTGTGTTTATGGGTCCCACTCAAATAGTTATGATGAACTTTTGAGTGGATATCAGTATTGAACTGTGATGATGGGTGATTTGGAGAATAAGCCTTAAGTTGATTCTAACTGCTGATTGATTGGGCATGTCGCCATTATGTGGACTCGTTGCCATAATTGCTATTGATGTGCTTATTCATCACACAAGTTTTGATATGATATCTTGATCGTACTTGGATTATAAGTTATTGAATTATTGAAAGCATGTGATATTCATCTCTATACATGGTTGATTCTAACTGCTGATTGATTGGGCATGTCGCCATTATGTGGACTCGTTGCCATAATTGCTATTGATGTGCTTATTCATCACACAAGTTTTGATATGATATCTTGATCGTACTTGGATTATAAGTTATTGAGTTATTGAAAGCATGTGATATTCATCTCTATACATGGTTGCATCTCATTACATCATGATTCTTGCCATGTATTGTCATTTGCATTCATACACTCATGGTTCTGATGATATTGATATGAGAGGTATGGAAATATTGAGGGTCCAAGAGACCATAAATGTAACAGCTTTATGAGATTATGACAATATTGTTATGATGATGATGATGATACATGGTGAAATGGGTTGCACGCCTGCAATGGTTATTATTATACAACCAATAGCCAGGCTCCGATGAGAAATTCTGGAGGAGTATATGGACTTCACGGGTCCCCTATGGGTGTTCATAGAATTTGAATGCCTATATCCTGGAAGATGAAAGGTACATGGCACATGCATTACATTCATATCATACATACTTCATTACATTGATTATCTGTTGGTGTTGGATTTGTAATTGATGACTTGACTAATTTCTGGATAAATGAGGATTTGGACTAATCATTAAGTACTTGGACACTACTATTAAACCTTTATGGAATTGGATAACTCTTATGAATATGACCGTATGTGAAATAAGTGGCTTGTTGCTTCAGTGAACTTTTACATGAACTATGTGACTTAATTGGATTATTGAACTGTCTAGTATAGGATTTATTTGGTATCAACTTGATATTTATCTCCTTTTGCGTATCTTTCATCGTTGTCGGCCTATGATGCCTACGGTGGTATGTTTGTGTACTCATATTACACTTACTACATTCTTTTTGGATGCAGATACAACTCATTCTGCTAGTTCAGGACTTCATGGCTGAATCTGAGCAGGTGGATCTCCAGTGTTCGGGGTGAGGATGCTTCCATTCAGCATTGCCCTGGATGCTCGTATCTCTATTTATGTCTTTTACTTGTTCCGGGAGACATTATCAGACTTCTTAGACTCTTGTATTTGGATTTAGTGCCCTTGTATTATTGACCAGATTTTGGGGATTGTAGAACTTATTATCAAATTTATTTCGCATTCATGTTATGATTAGACAATCTTATTAAATCTTGTGTTATTTCTGCATTTCTTATTTTTATCGTGTTGCTAGTTGGGAGTGGTTTACCTACCAATGAGTAAAGTGTACATGCCACCGTGATCTTAAAAAAGGGTCATGACAAAGTTAGACTAGAGACAGTGAACAAGTATTTCCATGAATTGGCGCAAAGGAAAGCATCATAGATCTTAAACTGCTCGTTAAAATAAGAGTTCCAAATTATTAGTGAATATTGAGATTCAACTCCTTTAATATGCGGACTTGAGTAATATGATTATTTATCATGATCCAAATCATAGGTCATGATGGCATCTACATTATCCCCTTTATAGGTGAACCATCCCCAAAATTATTATAACACATTAAAACATTGTAGAATAATCAAACTATAAGGATATAACATTTCTTCATTCAAACATATGATTATCAAAATCCTTTACAATACCACTTTTTCCAAAATCTGGTTTGACTCGTACAAGGATATGAATATAATGAATACAAAAGTAAAATAATTTCTGCCTTGAATTATTAAGGACAGCCAACTCAAATGAAGACCAGGGCAACTAATAGGATGAGCGGCATGGCCTAAACCTTCATGTACTCTGAAGTTGTAAACTGAATCAATCGTTATACCTATATCAACATAAAATATGCAGCAAGTGTAGTATGAGTACACAACGTACCCCCGTAAGCATCATAGGCCGACAATGACAGATAACACGGAACATACATAAATATCAAATTGACACATAAATAATTCTACACTAAACAGTTTGTTATATCACGTAAGTCACCTTCAATCACATATATGATTTAACACTCAACAATTCAGAATATGGACACTAAGGTCATCTAGAACAAGTAAGGATACATAATTCTCATACAGTTAAATCCACTAGACTATATTCAAGATCTGGATCACATTAATCTAACCATATAGGCCTAATTAGCCTTACTAATATGGATGGTTGAATGCTTACAGAATACAACCACATTGCAATCTTTCACATAAACACATACTGGGCAAACACTACTACTACTGATTTGATATTACCTTAACCCGTACACCTTGTTACTATCCGTATGTTAAAGACTTTGGTATATGCAAGATTATTACACAACCCTATTATGTTTGAATAAGTGGTTACAATCATGAATTTACTATTTAAAGATAGTTCTTGACATATCTAACTCAGACGAGACGAAAGTTACAATAGCAACACATATATCATTTAGATCCTAGACTCCATATCAAGTAATTATTCTCATTTTGAAGTTAATATTCACCTTCTTATATCGAAGACCAACTCAAACACTAAGACTCAAATAGTATACACGAAAGGCATCAACTATATCAAATAAACCATCCAATCATACCATCCATAGTCATATCCAACAACCAGACATTATAAGATGCTTATGAAATGTATGTAATGTCATGAGTATGATGCAATGCAAAGATACCTCTCAGTAAACCGATTACACACGCTATAGGTATTTTCCATATATAAGTGACCTATAAGGGACTCACACTGTCCATATAATTCTCCTAGCCAACCAAAAATACCTCGATCTGATTAGAGCTTAAGACTCATTTGTCAAGCCATATCAAATAATCATTATCATCTTAGTGTTTCCAAGACATCTCATAATAGTACCATTACCTTTCCTTTCCGGTCTTATTGGACCCACAACATTCCATATCACTCCATTTAAATACCACAATAATCACGAGTGTATGAATGCAACAATAATAAGGCAATTGGTCATGATGTATGAGATGCAATAAAGTTTAAGAGATGAATAACACATGCTTCAGAATTCTTAATAATACATAATTCCATATAATCAGTCTTTCTTATCAGAAGCACATGTGATGAGTAAACACAACAAGTATTAATCAATGGCGACGAGCACACATAATGGCGACAAGCTCACATAACAGTAGTCGGAATCAACCCTAAGGATGATTCCCCAAATCACCCATCAAGACAGTTCAACACCGGTACCTATCCAAATACTCATCACAACCACTAAGGTGGGATCCCCAACACGCCAAAAACCCCTCAATATTTATATCGATTACATGCTTCTATCAAAGTCTAGTATACTAAACCGTAGCCTACCTCATTGTCTAGCGGGTGCCATGAACTCCTGTCCTACATTGTACTTCAGAGACACTATCGGACAGTCATAGTTTAAACATGCACGTAGAAGCCCTATGATAGCACACATTCAATATCACATAAGTACCAATTTTAAATAAGGAAACACTACTCGGCCCCCAAATGACCCCGGACCCATAAGGGCGAAATAAGAAGTTCAATTTAGGAAATCGTTACTCAAGTCTAAATAGTAGTAATTTTTAAGGTCTTTGGAATTCATCCACAATCGAACTCTAATTGGATAAATTACTTGAAAGTAGAGGTGGTCAGTGGGCCGGGTCTGGCGGGACGGGCGAAGGGATCGGGTCTGGCGGGACTTGCTCCAGTCCCGTCCCGATCCCGATCCCATCGGTATTGGGTCGGGGCGGGGTCGGGGCGGGGTCCGGCAGGTTTTCCTTTTTTTTTAAATAACATATGTATAAAAAAAACTCAATAAACAAGATAAGATATTGTAATAAAAACATCCCAAGGCTGTTTTTGTGCCTCTTATATTATTTAATAAACATGATTTTTTTGTAATACAAATACAATTGTCTAAAATCTAAATTGCAACTTTGTGGTGTTGTCCAAAAGTTGCAAATTACATAATAAAATTGCAATTAAAAAAATTACATTCTCAAAAAACCTGTTCTAATTGCTTGATGATTTCCTGTGGTTCTTCGGTTGGAATTGGTATTTGTTGGTCAAATTGATCCACGTCGCTTCCACTACCTTCGGTTAAGATTTCGTTGAAGTTTTCATCTTCTTCTTCGTTGATCTCCGGTTGACCGCACCTTCTCCGCTCCGCTCGTATCCAATCTCTGAATAATACTGCAATTTCCAAGCTGTCTCCGGCTAATGAGTGTCTGTGGTCTCCTATTTGATATCTGCCGGCAGAAAAAGCGCTTTCAGACGCAGTTGATGACGCTTGAATATTCAAAACATCTCGGGCCATCAATGAAAGTGTCGAAAAGGTCTTCTCATTCTCCCTCTAGTATTTCAGCAAGTCTTCATGTCTATCTTCATTGATAACTTCTTGATACGGTACAAAACCCTGCAAAACAAAAATATCTAACTCGCTAATTTGGTTAGTAGTAGAGGTACGGCCGCACATTCTATTTCTGAGGCTTTCAATACTAGCCGCAGAAATAGCATGTCTTTTATAAGGTTGTGTTGAAGATGAAGAAGATGGTATGGAAGCCGGTAAGTTACTAGCATTTTCTTGTTGATAAAATCTATATATTTTTTTGCATTGGTGTTCTACGCTAGACAACACTTCTTCTTTAGTTTGTTCAATAGGTGGTGGGTGATTTAGATATTTGGGACTTGGAGGTGGTAGTACTTCTATACAATCGTAAATAGTTTCAATTAGTGATTTAGTACCGTCTATTTTAATAGTATGATTTAATACAGAACCAATAATATAAATAGTGGGAATAGGAATAAAATATTTTTTTATTTTGACAAACATTTTTTTAATAGCTGCCTTATAAGCTGGTTTTTCCATATATTCACTAAGTAATAAAAATATTAGAGTTATATAAAATAACATATTTGAAATAGTAGGATAATATATACCGGAAAATTCTTTTGTTGCTTGAAAAAATTTCTCTAAAAATACAATAAGTTCGGAAATTTTTACCCAATCACTATCTAAAATCATATCAACTGGATTTTTATTATGAGAGTTAAAAAATAAAGTTATAGGTATTCTATAGTCATAAGCAACAAGTAGTTGCTCGTATAAAGAATTTCACCTAGTGGATACTTCTTGTGGAATTTTTCTATAAGATAGTCCACAATCGTGACAAATTTTTTTATATTCTTTTCTACGTTGTACTTTATTATTTTTAAAAATAAAGTTTATAGCAAATTGTATTTTACTAAGAATGTCTTCAAAAAGTGATAGACCATCCTTTACAATTAAGTTATATATATGGCACGCACATTTTATATGAAAATGATTTGGAAAAGATGGAGTTAAACTATTTTTTAAAATTGTAATTGCGTAATTGTTAGAAGAAGCGTTATCTAATGTAATTGTCATAATTTTATCGGTTATTCCGTAATAATGGCACACTTGATAAATATTATCTGCAATAAAAGTACCAGTGTGCCTATCATCTATATATCTATACGCTAAAATACGTTTTTGCATAGAACATTTATAATCTATCCAATGACAAGTTACAGTTAAATAATCATGGCCGTTAGTACTACGACCTATATCAGACGTGATAGATACTTTGCCATTAAAATGATATAATGAATAGCGTAAATATTGTTGATATTCATGCGCGAATTTAAATACATCTCTCTTAACAGTTGATCTAGGAAAACCGTTAAAAGCATGATTATATATATCTCTAATGTAATGAATAAAACCGGGAGATGAAGGAAATGAAAAAGGCAAACCCTCCACAACAACTAATTTTGATATTGCTTCCCTATCTCTATGTTTATTGTATTTAGGGCCTACAATTCCCCCCGTCATAGGGTTAATTTGACCAGATTTGGTCCGGGACAGTATCAGTATGTGAACCTTGTCCCGATGGAGCGGGCGTTTGCGCACCCGATTTTGAAGCCTGGTATTGAGCATACCTAGCTGGATGAGCACTTACTACGTGTCTAATTAAACCCCCCGTCCCACCGTGACCTTTTCCAGTTTTAAATTTTAAAACATTTTTACAAATTTTACATATAGCTACTTGATTCTCTACGTCCCTATCAAAAAATATTCATGCATCTGATTTTAATGATCGTTTTGCTGGACCTCGTCTCATACTAGGGGAAATAGGAGGTATTTCAGTTGAAGGTGCACTAGTGGGTGTGTTGTCATCAACATTAGTGGGTGTATCATCTAGATCATCATCTAAATTAAAGTCTTCTTGAGTTTCAGAAAATAGCTCCTCGTCTAAATCTAATGGTATTGTAGGAAAATGTTGAGTATCAACAAAATCATCCTGTGTAGGAATAAGATGACTAGAAGAAGTACCCTTGCCCTGGTTGCCCCTACTAGAAGAAGCACCTTTACCATTACCCTTAAACATACATTTTAATCCTTCCATTTTAATTATGATACTAAATAATTAAAGATAATAAAATTAAGTGCGCTAAATAAAATAAATAGACAATAATAATTTAATGAAGGAACGAATGTACCAAACGCCGACGTAATGTCGACGTGTAATCGAGAGGTTGAAAATTGAAACTTTGTTCGATGGAAGATCCTCAAGCTAGTTGCCAACTTCACTCCCAATTCCCAAATGAATAAATAAAATTGAATATTTAGCAAACAATGTAGACTTGTAGAGAGATATATTAAGGGATTAGAGAGATTGTAGGAAGATTTGTGAGAAAGATGAAGAGAAATGAGTTATTTATATTTGGAAAATTGGATTAAAGTGTAAATATAATAACTTATGGGTTAAAAATAAATATTGAGGGGTAGGGGGGGTTGGGGGAGGGGGAGGCCTAAAATGGCCGTTGCCCAACGGCCAAAATCTAAAATGGTCGTTGGTGCAACGGTTATATTTGCAAAGGAGGAGAAATCGGGCGGGGTCGGGGTCGTGACGGGCTCGGGGCGGGCTCGGGTCAGGCAGGCCTGGGGCGGGCTCGGGTCTAGCGGGACGAGACATTGTCCCGTCCCGAGTTCGATTCCCACCACCGTTTTTTTTTACGCGGGGTCAAGGCGGGACCGGGGCGGGCTCGGGACGGGGTCGGGTCGGGGTCGGGTCGGGGTCGGGCCGTCCCGGCCCACTGACCACCCTTACTTGAAAGGGCTCATTTTTATGAAAGTCTTTATTTACCATAATCAACAAGTAGTAATAACTGGAAACTACATCTTCAAAATAGTTCCTCCTTAGCTAAATACTCTCTACCATGTATAAGTAAACAAGAAAGTTCTCATCTTGGTCACCCATTTCATCAAAACTCAATTTGAGATTTTATGTAAAAACACTAGGTAATATTCCGCCCATAAAAAACTAAAAACTTGAAATAATGAAACATTAACGATCTAATAGCATAAAAAGGAAGGT
The DNA here is from genome assembly GCA_029783415.1 of Anisodus acutangulus. NCBI lineage: Eukaryota > Viridiplantae > Streptophyta > Magnoliopsida > Solanales > Solanaceae > Anisodus > Anisodus acutangulus. The sequence goes on from CM056508.1 coordinate 28,428,714, forward strand.
TTAGGATTTACCCCAAGATAAGTGATGGAAAACCCATCAAAATGATCCCAAATCAACTCGTAGCTCCCACGAGTGAGTTGTCAAATGTGGGTTTCAGAATGTAGAAGATTAGTTTATAAAAGAATCTGTCTACAATCGTTTCCGCCTCTGTGGACCATCCTCCGTAGAAGCGACCTCGCATCTGGGGTAGGATGTCTGCAGGGGCGGTTTCATTAAACCCTACAAAATATCACCTAAACGAATACGCAGCCACATGTGCGGCCTTGCACCAGCGTAAAGGTTTCCGTCGTAGCGGATCTAACCCAACCTCCCATACTTTCGCATATGTGGACCGGCCTCTGCAGAAGCGGTAAGATACTCGCTTGGGCGGCTTCGCCCAGTTCTAAAGTACCAAACCCCATGGACCCTGATATAAACTCTAAATGCTTCCCACGTATAATTTATCTGACAAAATTTACTCACATCTCTGAATTCTCGTCATAATATTATTACAACGTGTCTTAACCATTAATCGTCCCCCAATTAGCACATAAAATAAAGTTGAAGGCTCAACCTTATCTGATAGCCTCGCAAGGTGAAACATGACTCAACTGCACGGTACTTGGGCTTTTCAAAATTAATGATTTTCTTACGAAACCTGAACCACAAGCAAGGATCGAAAGTTAATTTTCATAATTTCGAACTTAGGAAGCATCTATGCTTTTTATCATTTCTCCAAGTCCTATGGAACAAGTATGTCTGAGTGTATTTCTAGATCGTGTCCTAGTATTAGTAGTATTTTCTTGATTAGCTTGGGGACCACCTTTACGTAGTGTCCTAACATCCAGGACTCTTCAAGGCCGCAAAGTATTAGGCACTACTAATAGTGCATATCAGGTACTAGAAGTATATGATAATCTAGTAAATAATTACAATCGTAAACTAGAACGAGAGATAAGGAAACTGTTATAGTTATAAAACCTTTTCCTCTAACGCATGATATAAGAATCAACGAAAGGAAATTGTTCTAGCATCTAATATAAGTGTGGCAATCAACACACTCATAAGTAGGACTCTACAAGGTATAATTCATGACTCTTTAGGAAAACTAATCATATGTTATGATACCAACAAGTCATTCCTTCAAATTGCGGTGGGACGTGATTGACACCCAACCTAAACTACCCGCCGGGTGAACCTTGAATCTTCTGTCTGAGTTATGTCTAATAATTAATTTAATATTACAATTACATTAAGTACCATAAAAATAAAATACCTAAAACTAAATTAGATCAACAATCTGATAACTAATAATACTAATGTAGCTACACTGTAAATTGTATCCCACTAGATTAAGTCATGACCCTCCACTCTTCTCTAAATACATATTCTTCAGGGCATACTCGAAAAACTAAAATAACTTAAATAAAATTAACAGAGATTTGGTCTTTCAATGAATGAATCGCGAAACAAAGCCTAGAGCAGGATGTTGGTCTAACTGATGGAACCAAACTCAATGCTACTTGTATCTGCATCCAAAAAGGAAGCAGACTCACATGAACTAAGTACCACCAACATATCATTAGTTCTAATCAAATTTGATATTTTAGTTAATTCTATCACTTCGCATGAGTAATATGTAGTGCAGTAGTGGTACTATGACCCTGCGGAGGTTGTAGCACAACTTCAAGATTTGGCAATTTAAATGTGTAATCTTTGATTTAATATCTTACCAAGATTTACAATATTTTATAATTTTATTAGATCATCTTTCAATGTATAAAGTTATTTATATTAAATTACATGTTCTCTACAGTTACAAAATTTTCATAAATATATGATAACATATTAATAATTTAAATTTGAGTAAAATTCTACTCAAATCATAGTATAAAGTTATTTATAAGTCATACATGAATTATGTGTCCATGAGTATATAGGAGCTTAATAGTTATAGTTCTCGAAAGTAAGTTTTGTAAGACAAATACATATGAGCTACTTGAAATTTAACTTTTAAAAGAACTTGATTGATAATAATCTCAAAAAAGGTAAACATTTGCATGGTAGCTTGACCAATTAACTATGTTCACACTTAAATATTTGTAAGAATCTAATATATTGTTTACATGTTAAAATAATAAACAATTGCCCATGTTTTGATTTTAAAAATGTCCAAATATGAAAAATGTCATTATTTTCTTTCTAAAAGAACAGAATCAAGAATCAACAAATCTGATCCTACTTGCATTTCCGCGTATCCTCAAAGTATTTTCCCTCTTCTCAATTTTGTTATATATATACACACACCCCTCCAATTTCATCCCTCAACTAACATTACTTTTCAATTATAATTTTTGAGTTTTCTTTTGAAAATATTTGTTTCTCTAGATCTTCCTATATACATATGGCTTCTTCAAAGAATGAAGTAAATGTTTGTCGGGATATAATTCCCTATGTGCCGCCTACTCCAATAGCGGTACGTAAGATTACTTTACTCTTTCTTTTGTTCACTTGCTTGGTACTTTAATTTCCCTTTGTTATCATTTGCATATGTTTTGTTTTTAGTTTTTTGTGTATTATCAATAATGTGAATTTAAATTTTTAGTTAATTTTTCCTCCTTCACTAGAGAAGTTCGGCCATTTATTTACACTTGATGTTGGTGGTATTTGAATTATGTCCTCGTGTAGTTTTAAAAGTATAGAGGAATTTGAGTTGTATATCTAGGTTAGATATATGGTTCTCAAGAGAATCATGTTTGTAGAGGCTTATTGTTTCCCTTGGTTGTTTTAGTTTTGATAAGTTAATACAATCACAATCTATCAGATTAATAATATGTAATTTTCATTACTATTGAATTAAAAAGATTAATAAATATTAGATCTATTTGTAATTAGGATGTTTTGTTTTATTGTTTCAATTTTATCTAATGTCACCGAAAAGACTAGCTAGGGATTGTTTTCCTTTTTCATGTGGCTTCGCTAGATGTGTATCATAGAATTAATTCAATACAAATTCACAAAACTAAAAGAGCCTAATTAATAGATAATATGATACTCTATATTAATATTTTTCCAATGTTTTATCAAACTGAATTAATTTTTATATGGTAAAAATATTATAGTTTATGTTGGGTCCCGGGGAGCTATGGAACAGTAAATGAAATGCAAATAAACCAAATCAACTTTGAATGTCAATTATGTTTCCGAATGTCAGAACTAATGTTGTCTGATAACAGTAACAACACAGTAGTAAAACAGAAAACCTTTGAAGAGTAAAAAGCAGCGGAAATATAAAGAACACAAAGATTTTAAATTTTCATAAGTTATATGTTGATATAACTTATGATGGTCAATGACCAAAAGTATTGTATATATTATATACAATTGAATAAATTCCTTCTTTTACAATTTTACAAAGTACAACAAAAATGAATTAAAAATGGTGAAGTTGCAGATGACTTCTGCCTGAAAAATCTACCTAAATAGACATAGACAACTTCTCATTACAATTGATTCAATACATAACACATCTAGAATCTAAGCAACAATTGTAATGTTGGACAGAATGTTGTCGATACGCTCAGACAACACTTGTGATCCAGTTTTCTGGGCTTAATTCCCGAGAGCTCTCTTGGTATTTTTTATTTCTGATATCGATTCACTTCGGCATCCTTTCTATTTATAGTAGAGAGTCTTTCTTGAAAAGCTCATCGATTTGTTGTGAAGGTTGAGGGAAAGGTGGGCAGCTGGTAAGGTTTGTTAGAGAAGATCATGGAGCAAAATCCTCTAACTTATTGGACTTGTTCCTCAAGCATAGCAACGACTTTGACTTGTTTTTTCCACGTTTTTCATCAGCTCATATTTACCTTGCCAAGTCACTTTTACTTCGTAGTAATATTTCCACGAATATTGCTTCATTCCGTGAAGTAAGGCAAAACTGTTTTCATAAAATGTTAGTCTGAATGTTGTGACATTTGTTCCAACATTTCTTAGATTCAAATTATTACTTAAAACGATATGTTGGCAGAATGTCACAACACTAAACCAAACATTAACAATTTCAAATCTAAAGAAAGGTACTTTGACCAACTTTTAAGTGTTGACTTACCCTTTTATTAATTCTTGAGACACACCATAACTATTCTCATTTTAGTATGTTTGGACATTTAGCGGATGTTTTTAAAGGAGGATCGATTTCAATTTTCTTGTATGGATTATTACCTCAATTGAAGGTGGAAATTAATGTTTTCTCATATTTATTTGATAAGAATAATAGATTCATTAAGCATATAGAATATTTTTATATATGTAGTTTCTTTTGTGGATTATTGAGAAAATTTTATTTTTAAATACCTTTATTTTTTACAAATATGATTGTCAAACTAAGGTCGAGATAAAAGTATCAATAAACGATATATAAAATTCTACCATGACTAACCAATCTATTCTCTTAGTTTGTCAATTAAGCAAGAATATTACTACCTCGGTCCATTTTATGTGGACGGTAATTTCTATATCAAAAAAGATATATTTTTCATTTTACCTATAATATCATGCTTTTATAATAAATTTCATGATATATTTAAAATCAAGAGTTTTTAATGTCTGTTTTTAAAAAAAAAATATGAATCCAATTAAACACTGACTTCACCCCTTTTCAATAACTTTTAATATCTTTTTAATTGCATGCAGAAGAATGTTGGAACTGTAATAGTACCCGAAGAATTGACTGAGAGGAAGAGAAGACTAGTTACTTCCAAAATTATAGACAAGAACGATGTTATCTTCCAGATTGTACCTTCTGAAGGTGAAGCAGACCTTTACACCATTAAACTAAAAAAGGTTAGTACAATTGAGGGACTACTAAGATTGTTTTTATGTTTTTACTAAGGTTAGTACATTTGATTAGTTGTTACTAACATTGCTAATACGGTCAAACCTGTCTATACCGATGTCATTTCTCTGGATATTTTTTTATTGCTATAGTCAAGTACTGTTATAGAGAAGATATAATATAAGATACCATGAAAAATTGATTCCACATTAAACCTAATTATTATAGTAAAATGTTATTTATACATGATGTTTGTTATAGAGAGGAATGACTATTTTAATACTTTATTATCGACTCAAATGATGATAGAATAAAGAAGAATCAAGTGATCCCCACAAACTTAATCGCAAATATTACGAGAAGTTGCATGGATGGACGGCTGAAAGGAGACAACGGCGAAATGGAGTATGTGATACGGTAAATATAAGTTCTTTTATGATATATTATATATATCTGATTGTCGAGCCTTGATAGTTTTTTGATATACACCCATTTTTATCTATCTATTTATGTGTGTCATTCAGAAGGAAGGTTTTAGATTCACTTTAAATATGTATGATATTTTTTTATGTCCTACCTGAAAATCGGTATTCACCGACAATCAATTTCAACTAGATCCTAAGCTTAGTTTCGCTCATTTTTCCTTTTATTCTGTCTCCCAAAACATATTAAGGTATAATTTGTTTTGTATTTGTGAGCCATCATCAAACCCTGATACGAGATGAAGTTGTAACTAGTAAACTATAATGGTAAAATCACGCTCAACACTTATATAGAGTTGTAAATTGTGCCTTTTTCTTTAATCTCTTAATGTTATCTAGTTAGTTCGTATCATAAAGACCATTGAACTTGATTAATCAAGGAAATGATAGTTTATAATTTTAATTACTTTATAATGTAATGATAATTCCTATACCTTAATTTGAGAAAATTCTTCTTGGATTGCAGTTTTACATCCATGAGAGCAGACGTAGGGCTTGTCGATCTATTGGAGATGTAAGAAGATTTATTTTCCAAGGTTCCGAGAAATTGAAGGTAAAAGTTGATCAAGAAACCAATGCGGTGTCTATGGTAAGTTTTTGCTTTATATGCATTTTGTTGGACAATTATAGCTGGTTGGATAATTTTCTGAAAAGTCAAAAATTCTTATTTTTTTAAAAGTACTACCTATTTAGAAAGTTGAAGTTTTTTATCAAGCTAAAATATTATTTTTAAGTAGTATAGTAGAAACCATTTTTCATAAGCTAAAAAGCTAGCTTATCCCTAGAAGTACTTTGAATACTTGAATAAGAACAAAATGTTGCTCTAATATTACAAAAATAATTTCAAATTAATTAATCAAACATAAACTATTATTTATCAAAAGTATTTTTTTCTAAAATCAACTCTCATAAAAAAATTAAAATAAGTAAATTTTGAAAACTTGACCAAACTCATTAGTTAGGTTAAAGAAAAAAAATGTGCGGTGCACTAAGTATGCGGGGTCGGGGAAAGGGTCAAATGCATTATATTTGCACAAGATAGCCGTAACCTTCTAATTATGCTGAGATAATTTTTATTGTCATGCTAAGGCGTCATGACAATTATATTATTCTTACGAAATTATCTTTATTCAATTCAAAGGTTGGGGTTGAAGAAAAACGCTCCAAGAAAAGAAAAGGAGAATCTTCAATCTTAGTGAGAGAATCAGCAGCAAAGAAACACAAAAGCAAGGAACACCATAGCTATGACAAGAGCTGGACTACAAAGTTTTTAGCAGATGCTGAAAATAACTTCATGAAAATGAATAACAAACACAAATCTAAGGTAAGTATTTTATGTTGGTTACTATTGTAAAGCAGTACGGAAAGTAAATAACTATTACAAGTGTTCGAAAGGATAAACTAATAGGCCAATGTTGATAACTGCCACAAGCTTGTTGTGTCTTAAATCTTGATAACCTGAAATCAAGAAATAACTAAATCTGGATGGTTACAACGTTGTGTGTTGAGTCGAGTGATTGCACTCTGTCCTTAAGACAAGATTGCCCCGTATATATGCTTTTACGTTAGCGGGCAATAGTCTCCCAAGATAAAACAACACTTTAATCACAACGCTACAAAGAAAATAGGTTAAGTCTGACGAAGAAAACAAATACGAATCGATTTGCTGAAGAAATGGAAAAGGAAGGAAGAGTTTCTGTTTTCTCTTCTGTTTTGTCTCTGTTGTGTATATCTTGTGTATATGTGTGTTTTTCCTCACTGTTTTTCAACACTGTTTTGCTATCTTTTTTGTCACTGTTTGTGCTAATTTTCTGTCACATTATTGAGCCAAAGGAGGCATCAATATATAGCATGGAGAAGGGACTCCTCAACTGCCAAACAAGGTTGTTAAAGGCATTAGAGAGGGCTGTTAATGGCAGGTTTAATGTCATTAGTGAGGCTGTTCATGGCCTTGAAGGAGGGTTGTTTATGGTCATTGAAGGAGGGATGTTTATGGAGTAATTAACAGTCAAGTAATGGCTGGTTAATGCTCCAAAAAATAGCCCAAACGGTAGGCAAAAGTTTCTACCTTCCGTCACTCCCAAAATCAACTTTTCAGAAACTCTACGGATCAAACTGTAAATATTAAGCAATTTGGGGTCCGAAAAGATAATATCAGAAAGTCCCCACAGCCCACGACCCGTGACCCGTGACCCGAGCCCGGACGGGACGGGCTGGCGGCTGCAGCGCGCGTGTGGGCTTAGCCTTGAACCTAAGCACATCTAGGTCCTCCCTTCTTTAAACGTATGGGATACCCCTTGGGGTCCCAAACCCTTTACCACTTTAGAGACTTATAAAGAGAGCAATTCTTTCTTTTTCCACTGATGTGGTAGATTTGTCCCACACCATATTTACATGCCTCAAACACCTTACTTCGTGGACCAATATCTCTTTCATTTCTCAACGAAATTTGACGATTCTTGGCTCTACGGTCATCTACTCACTTAGTAGATTATGCATGTGATAAGAGACAGAACCTCCAACATGCGGAAAACTAGTGTTTAATTCATTAAATATGGGTGGACGCACCTCCCCGTCAAAGGCAAATTTCCAACAATCCCCTATATGAAAGAGAGATTATGGCGCGCACACAAGGTGCCTACTTTCAGTAATCTTTCAGCGAAAAGATATTGCATCAGGAGAGGTAGCTTCCGCTTTGAACCTTCCCTAGTTGAATACCACCGGACTTAGTTGATTCTAGCCATCAGTTTAGTGTAAGCCAAGACAATGATACCAACACAATAACTCTCCTTATTCGTTTTTATTCTTACGATTTTGTCCGTTGTGGTCGTGGACACACTTGGATTCTTAAGTGCGTTCATCTGAGGCGGCCTGTCCTCGCGCTTAAATAGGTGATCTCCTACAAGGTATCCTGCTATACCCCACTTCACGAGTGTTAGGAATCATTAAAAGTTTCCCCAACCTTAACCTCAACCATTTGAGGATTGTTAAAGGTTTGGAAGCTTAACCTTTACCCACCATGCAGGTAGCACTTTAATGTCTATCACGGGAACAACTTTGGATTCATGTTTCCGTACAGAAATCATCATCCGAAGTGCTTCTTCTTCCACCGAAGCGCTCAACTGAACCTTTTGCAGCTTAGTTTTCCCATTGAACCAAATTCTTAGGATCTCCAATCAGTATGGTTGGGTTACCACCGCAAAGGTTCGTATTGTTTGGATTTTAAGCCCATTCCCCTACACAGGCAGAATAATTGATCTCCGGGTAGTCCCTTAGTTAGTAAGGAAGTGACACCCGTCATGATCAACTGCCATACGGTCTTATGTCTCCGACAGATCCTGACAGATATGTCTAGACGCCGTCATCCATTTCCTTTCGGAAGACGACCGGCTAGCCACAGTGTATAACTGTTGAAGGCACGGGTTTCTCCCAATAAAGGACGGCCTCTAATGAGTCGTGAAGTTACTCAACTTCTTTCATGCTTTGTATAAAGCGATAAACTCCGATTCCATCATGAATCGGCCGATGCAAGTTTGCTTAGAGGATTTTCCAAGACCCACCATACATATTTACCTGTGGCATTGGTGTTCTTCATATCTAATGTCCAGTTTGCATCACTTTGTTCTCCCAGAACCGCTGGACATCCAGAATACCATAATCCGTAGATAAGCGAATAATTTAGATATCGTCATATCCGACTTAACGCCTTCTATTGATCATTTATTAAAATCATCAGTGAACCTTAGTTCAACTGATCTGTTTGTAGGCCGATACCAGGTCGGTTGTAGTGTGTATAATACATTGAACTACACGTAACATGTACATATCGCTCCTTGTCTATAGGTGCACCATGATTCCATTCAGTTCTATGATTCATATCCATTGGTGGCTTCAACGAGACTGTCAACTATCTCACAACTGAGTTTGGAGTTAGACGAGTCCGTTAGATGTCTTAGAAATCCAATTCCTAAGATGTCATCCGTGATACCTATATCTTTTATATCGAGACTTTGTTTTAATATGATTTTTACTTTCAGACTGTTGATTCTCCAACTGTTGGCTTTCTAACTTCAGGGTCAATGTTTCTGTGGTCAGATTCAGTGTTTCTGTTTTATCTGAAACTTTCAGGACCAAAATGTAAACATTTCAAGGACCAAAATGAAAGTTCAGGAAGAAGCCCAACAGTTCAGTAAACCAACTCTGAACCTCTTCTTCCAACTCTCCAGTTGGGAAGGCTATTTCAACATCCATGCCACGCAAGACTGCAATGGCCCTGGGTGTTAAGCTACTCACACGGGAGCACATCTTACAACCCAAAGGTTCTTTTCCCGGAGGAAGATCAACCATTACACAAGTATGGTTCTATATGATGGAATCTATTTCTCTCTTTGTAGCTTCTTTCAAAAGCAGCGCTTCTGGAGATGACTATTATTTGTCAATTGTCCATGGTTCGTTCTCAACCATACAAGCTAGAAGGACTGGAACAAGTCTTTGTCCCCTTTTTTTGCTCCGTCTCGGTTCAACATCTAGAATCCCTGAGTTCTGCAGATCTGGAATATTAAGTTCCGAATAGCCAGCAACTTTCGAGTCCTGTAGATACGGAACGTCTAGTTCCGGACAGTCAGGCCCTCGCGGGTTCTTGTTAACCTTGAGCATTACTCCTTTTTCCTTTTCAAGGAAAGTTATCTTCAAAGAATTCAGCATTCTTTGACACCAAGAGGCGATAAACACTACTATTATTTGCAGATCCAGTGGATATGCAATCTACAGTATTAGGTACAACTTGATCTGTTTCGGTATTCCAACTTTTACCAATCCACTCCACATCACAACATTTGTATGTGAGATCATTTCCATATTTCACACGGAGAGTTATCCTTATCCTTATGCGTATTTCTGTTGAGAATCGCATTAGCGGTAAGGATCCCCTTGCCCTAGATATTTTGTGTGTACGACTTTGCGCTTGGCTAACACCGTTGGACTGAGGTGAGTAATGAACATTCGTTTAATGAACGATGCTTCACATTCTCCCCATCTATCACTACGAATTCCTCAATCCGTAGGCTTAGTTGATTTTCAACTTCTGTTTTGTAGCGCTTATTCGCTTCAACAACTTCATCTTTACTTTTCAACAAATAAAGGATTACATACGTTGTACCATCATCAATGAAGGTCATAAAGTACTTGTCTCCCCCCTCTATTTTGTATAAACTTTAAATCACCCATAAAGGTGTGACTAAGTTCTAGAGGAGCGGTGCTTCTTTCGCTATTCCTTTGACGGAATTTGGAAAGATGATTTTGCCTCTTCGTCTACCTCACATTCATTTTGAAGTTTTATGTCAAAAGAAGGCAATAATCTCAACTTCACTAGCTTTTGAATGACTTTCTATTTAACGTGTCTTAATCTATGATGGCATAGATGCACGGATTACAAATATATCATTCATATGGCTACAGACATACTGTACCATTCTTAGTTATTACAGACCTGTTAGACTAGTCTCAAACCAGCTTGACCAACAACGTCCCTTAAACCATGTTTGGGATATGTATCACCTCATCCGAGAGCGATCCCATTCCCTGAAGTCCTATTGAGGACAACATCTCCAACCCCTTCTACTTTAGAAGTGGCGTTGCTTCACATGAACAACCTCTTGCCCGTGGTTAGGGCGTAACAAGATCATATGTGATCTGGATACTCTGGCCCACTCCAGTTGCTTTGGCAGACTGAGTGTCCAAATTCTTTTCTCCCATTCTTTAGGCCTTCAGGTCATTTAAGACCTGGATGCTCTGGCCCACCTCACTAGGTGTCCATTACTTTTCCTATGAAAATGAATTCTGGCCCCACTCTAGTCGCCCGTAGGCTTTGTATGACTGAGTGTCCAATATCATCATATCAAAGGAATTTTGGCCCACTCCAGTCGCCCGGAGGCTTTGTTTGACTGAGTGTCCAATATCATCCTATCAAAGGAATTTTGGCCCACTCCAGTCGCCCGGAGGATTTGTATGACTGAGTGTCCAATATTATCCTATGAAGGATCTTCTGTCAAATAGTGTGACAGGCTCAACGTCTTTAGCTTTTAGTCTTCTTCCCTTATGATTGGTGCCCAGACAATTCTTGGCGCTTACTTAAGAGTGTTAACAATTTTCGCACAGTCAGTGGATCTTTCTTCCTCGTATATGCGAACATACTTTACACACTTTTAATAATTACACTTAAAAGAACGGATCTTTTTAAGTCATTTACAAATCCAATCTTTAAACGGGAATGAAGATGAGATTAAACTTCTGATTTTAAAGCGTAAGAAATATAAATTATTTCGTAAAACATTTTCATATTCCTCCTTACTTTTAAGCCATTTTAATCAGAAATCATTTAATCTTATTTTTGACAAGGAAGGAAAATTGCTCATCCTCATTTTGGATTCTGGCCCACTTCAGTCACTTCATCGGACTGAGTGTCAATTTCCTCCTTACCATAATTCGGATCCTTTGTCTGGGATATATATAGGCCTTCTGCTGCAAGATAGAACCATATCTTCAGCCTTCTCCTCTTGTCCCAGTTGACATCCTCAGCCTCTCGTGAGCGTTTGTTCCCACCACTCTTGGGAGCTGTGACACCATGAACACGTTGACTTTCAACAACATAGTCATCACTCTCTTCTACCAGAAAGCCACAGCCATATCTAGATTTGGTCACACAACTTTTGACCGACATCTTTCGAACACTAATACAAGTCTTGTCTTAAATTGTTGGTTACTATTGTAAAGTAGTACGGGAAGTAAATAACTATTACAAGTGTTCGAAAGGATAAACTAATAGGCCAATGTTGATAACTGCCGCAAGCTTGTTGTGTCTTGAATCTTGATAACCTGAAATCAAGAAATAACTAAATCTGGATGATTACAACGTTGTGTGTTGAGTCGAGTGATTGCACTATGTCCTTAAGACAAGATTGCCCCGTATATATGCTTTTACGTTAGCGGGCAATAGTCTCCCAAGATAAAATAACACTTTAATATCAACGCTACAAAGCAAATAGGTTGAGTCTGACGAAGAAAACAAATACGAATCGACTTGCTGAAGAAATGGAAAAGGAAGGAAGAGTTTCTATTTTCTCTTCTATTTTGTCTCTGTATATATAATGTGTCTATGTTATGTATATCTTGTGTATATGTATGTTTTTCCTCACTATTTTTCAACACTGTTTTGTTATCTTTTTTGTCACTGTTTGTGCTAATTTTCTGTCACATTATTGAGCCAAAGGAGGCATCAATATATAGCATGGAGGAGGGACTACTCAACTGCCAAACAAGGTTGTTAAAGGCATTAGAGAAGGCTGCTAATGGCAGGTTTAATGCCATTAGTGAGGCTGTTCATGGCCTTGAAGGAGGGTTGTTTATGGTCATTAAAGGAGGGATGTTTATGGAGTAGTTAACAACCAAGTAATTGCTGGTTAATGCTCCAAAAAACAGCCCAAACGATAGGCAGAAAGTTTCTGCCTTTCGCCACTCCCAAAATCAACTTTCCAGAAACTCTACGGACCAAACTGTAAATATTAAGCAATTTGGGATCCAAAAAGATAATATCAGAAAGTCCCCACAGCCCACACCGGACGGGCAGGCGGCGGCGGCGCGCGTGTGGACTTAGCCTTGAACCTAAGCACATCTAAGTCCTCCCTCCTTTAAACACATGGGATACATCTTGGGGTCCCAAACCCTTTACCACTTTAGAGACTTATAAATAGAGCAATTCTTTCTTTTCCCACCGATGTGGTAGATTTGTCACACACCATATTTCCATGTCTCAAACACCTTACTTCGTGGACCAATATCTCTTTCATTTCTCAACGAAATTTGACGATTCTTAGCCTTACGGTCATCTACTCACTTAGTAGATTATGCATGTGAGAAGAGACAAAGCCTCCAACATGCGAAACACTAGTATTTAATTCATTAAATATGGGTGGACGCACCTCCCCGCCAAAGGCAAATTTCCAACATTTTAAGCTAGCTATTATGTAAAAGGAGCTCTACAAAAACTACACAAAACAAAAAAAATAGCAATTAGCGACGGATAACTTTTGGTTCTAAATAACTAAAATAATATTAGTTACAGGCTAATTAACGACGAACTTCGCGGCTACATTCTCTTTTTTTGTAGTTAAAAAGCTTATATTTTTATTTATTCTCACAACATTATCTTTCTAAATGAAAGGACTTTGGTATGTCAGAAGATCCCATCAAAGAAAGAAACATAGAGACTTTGAACTTTGAGGAAGAGTCTGGAACACAGGACCAAAGAAGCAGTGAACATCCTATTAAAATTAAAACAGCAAAGGAAAACTACAAGCTAGATATGTTTTTTGCTGATGCCTTGAACAACTCAATGAAGTCGAGCAAAGGAGTTTGAAGGTAGATTCTCTGTTTAACATTCTTTAAAATGCAATGTTATATAGTAAAGGCACTAACGTATGAATCTCTATTATATTTATTAAATCATTATCAACAGAGGAAAAGAAATGGTGAAGAAGACGATGAAAAGAAGTGGTGATTGTATGCATGGGAAAATGAAGAGTTGACTACTGAATTTTCACTTAAGGAAGATCTCTATGCATACCCTAAACTGGTGCATCAAGCACAAAATTACCTAATTAGTGCATGCGTATTTATTGTTGGTTTTTTTCTATTTGTAACTGTTAGACCAATATTTTTTACTTTTCTTAGTCATATTTAGATTCTATGAATTGAAAAATTATATGAATTTCATCACGTTTATTTCATCTAGAACTCATATCTTTCTCCTTAAAAACACCCAAAAAAAAATCTATTTGAAAGCATGCAAATCTTGATCTTTTTAAAATTCTGAAGGACATCGATATTTTACCTAACACAAAATTTCTCGTCATAGACTCATAGAAGGTTAGTGTATTGGCTTGGAAGAGGAGGCCAAATTTTATTTTACATGATTCTATGCTTTCCAAAAAAGTGGCTCTTCCATTGGCGCTTATCATTGTAAATAAGGTGTAAAGAGAAGACTTGAACGCAATTAAGACAAGAATATTCATCAATGATATATATATTCAACTTATGAAAACACGACCACTATTAATATAACATCACCATTTGATTAGAAAAATTCCAGTTCCGATGTTGAGCCAAAGTTTCTAATGAAAATCCATATGAAAGAGGAAAATCAATAAGAACCAACAAGAATGCAACTGATTATTTTAGTATACAAATTTCAAACTGGAAAGACATGAGAAAACATCAAATGCATTAGATAAAAAGAATAATGTATAGTAGTTTTCAATACAGTAAATAGAAAGTTACTCAAGTCCATAAAAATTCCACTTTTGGCCTAATTTTTTCGTGACTCTTTTATTTTTGTTAATTCTGAAAAGAATAAAATATTTCTATATATAATAACAATTTATCTTTAAAAATATTTTTATCTTAATGAAATAATTTATAGTCATAGAAATATATTTTTCTTATTTTAGACCACAACTTACGAAAGACATACTTTATATCTTAAATTTCTTGTTTAGTCAAACACCATCACATAAATTGAGACATAATAAATACCGCTTTTTACTCGTACAATATAGATGGTTGGAAGTCTAAAATTTTCAAACCGCATAGTTTAGGTGTATCTGATCATAATTTACAGGTGTAATGTATCCTTAGATCTTGAAAGAGCTGCTACGCCACTCTGATATTCACAGCTCATGACCAGTTTAAAAAATGATACAAATGTGAGTTTGCATTACTACAAAAACAACATTAATTTGATAGAAATAAGAGAATTGACGAATTCGGATTTAATTTGATTTAAGACTTTTCAGCACTCGTATCTTTTATGTGTAGAAACCAAACTAGACATTTGAAGGTCACAGCTCCTAGTGAAATGCAGAGAAACTAATAAAGCAAAAAACGTGAATGGCATATGCACCTAAGTGAAGATTGACAGAAGTATATATTTAAATAAATCACGTGATGTAATAATACAGATTACTAGTATACTAACATCAAAGAGTGTCACACCCCAACCGGCCCGAGCGTACCACTGTAGTATCTGGAATCTTTAAATTGCAATCGGGGCCGACAAGGCCTCCAAATAATCATAACACGATAAGAATGTACAACCTACACGCAGAAAAGTCCCAACAACAGAGTATATAAATAACTGGGGCCGTCAAGGCTATATCAAAAGTATTGACCACTGACAAGGAGGCCAACAAGGCCAAACAAAATGAATACATACTGACACTAGTCTGCAAGCCTCTAATAGTACTATAATACAACAACTGGTCGGGACAAGGTCTCACCGTACCCAAAATGCCAAAACATATGTATATAAATATCTAGCGACTCCAACCAGCAACTTCGGAGAAGTGGAGTGCGAACCCTACTGGGGAGGTACGTTTTCCTACGTATCTGTACCTGCGGACATGAACACAGTGCTCCAAAAAGGGAACGTCAGTACGAAAGATGTACTGAATATGTAAGGTAGGTAACATAGTTTAACAAGAATGTAATACAAGAAGTGAAAGTACAGAAGTCAACCTGAAACACGAAAGGAGGCCTCGGATGGAACACAACTGATACAACCATGAATATATGCATGTAAGTAAAATCGAGCTACTCTATGGAGTGATATAGTATCATATCAAATCCCTCTGTGGGGTGAGCTTATAATAAATTGCCTCGGCATATAAGATGTGGTGGTATCTTCCCAACTGATCAGTGGTGTGCACAGTTTGTACGTGCAATGCAAGACCAAACTCAAGGGACATTATCAAATTCTTGGTGACCTATTGTTGTTATCCTCCGGCTATATTTATTATCGCTACGTTCTTCAACCTTGACTAATCATCAGGCGACATAATGAATACGGAACATACTCTATGTTAAATCAATAGCTTGGGACTTCTTTGTAGAAAATCGGTTCGAGGAACATACTCTATGTTAAATCATGCCAAAGAAGAAAATTAGTCTTACATACCTTATTCACCAAGCTACAATCGTCCCACAAGTCCCAGCACCTTCTACTGATGATTATATATATCACATAAAGGATCGGTATCAATATCGACTTCATATTCTATAAGGAAGTTCATTTAATTATTTTATCGGACAACTTATATGCATAACTTCATAGGGTCTTTATAATTCAAAATCAACACGTATTAGCACAAAAATCTTCATCTTCACTTCTCCTCATCCCCACCATGCTATCCATACCTTTACAATTTGATTTGGTATCTTAAATCATGTAAAAACTGCCCACATAACATAGCTCAACTTCAAGTTTCACAGTTACTAGTTTCTTCAAGAATTCTCCAACAAAATTCAATCCAATACTTGTACAAACTTAAGAGTAGGATAGGGAGGATGAAACTTACCTCAAATACACCAAGAACCCTCTGTTCCTTAGTTTACTTCAACACCAAGTCACTTCCTAAGTCATTACAACGCAAAGGAAAGGATGTGAATAGTAGCCATGAGATTCTTTATGACGAGCTTGCATGATTTCACTTGGGATTAGTCTTCAAGTTGCTGGATAATCTTCGAGAGGATATTTAGGGAGTTCTACAATCTATATGGAGGTGAAAATGAGGCTCCAAGTCGAGGTTCTCATTTATAAATATAAAAAAATTGCACTGCCTTATTATACGGTATAATTATACGGTCTATTTAAAATTGTACGTTCCTTATAATTGAACCGTATAATCAGACCTTCACTATGAAAGTTTGCAGGAAAAGTTACGGTGGACCTCCCTATTTGTACGGTCCATAAAAAATTGTACGGTCCGTACATTTGGACCGTAATTCTTGAAAATTTTCCGATTTCGTCAAAACGTATTATCTTCGATTCATTTAACTTCTATACATCCCGGTACTTATATAAACAAGATATGAACCTTTATTACCCTTTCTTAATGTCACACTTCTTCTTGGGATATCGGTATCTATCGATGGCACGACTAGACAGAAACAATGAGGCGTAACATCCTTCCCCCTTAAGAACATTCGTCCGTGAATGTTAACAAATATTCTAACTTTTAAGATTTTTAAAATTTTTTGACAGAATTTCCTTTGTAAATAGGACTATCCAAAATCTGTCAAGCAGCCCAAACACATATCCAACACCACACATCGTACATAGTTAAAAAACAACATATAAGCAGCCCTACCTATGCATACAATAATAATAAAAAGTTAGTGATAACTTACCTTAACTTTCTTCTGCTGACACCTGAGCTCCTCCTGCCATGTTCGTCTCAACAATATCTCCTAAATAGAGGCATGAATTAAACTCGATAGGTAGAATAGGAATAGAAGGATCGTATCACACTAGTATTGATATAAATATGAGGTTTGAAACAAATGAGGGTATCTGGACTTCATATCTTCCTCGTCTTTTCATGTCATTTTCTCTATATTTTTATTTATCTAGAGTACTTTAACGAAGCCACTTCTTTAGTTCATAATTTATGGACTTGACAATCTAGTATAGAATCTAGAATCTCTTCGTATGACGATCCTCCGTGACCTAAACATACTCAATAGGGGTAATGGGGGAAGGATCGCCTAAGAATTTTCGAAGCATGAATACGTGGAATACTGGTTGAATCACTTCTAACTTTGGGGGAAACTCAAGCTTATAAGCCACTTGGCTGATCCTCTGAATAATTTGGTATGGTCCGACGTACATGGGTCTAAGTTTTCCTTTTTTACTGAATCTCATCACTCCCTTCATAGGCGAAACCTTTAGGAATACCCAATCTCCCACAACAAGCTCTAAATCCCAACACCGAATATCTGAATAGGACTTTTGTCGACTATGAGCCGTCAACAATCATTCTGAATCAATTTTACCTTCTCTACAACTTGTTTCACCAAATTAGGTCCTAATAACTTCATTTTACCCACATCAAATCAACCGATAGGAGATCTGCATTCCGCCCGTACAGGGCTTCAAATGGTGACATCTGGATACTAAAATGATATTTGTTATTATAGGAAAATTCAATGAGCAGTAAATGATCTTCCCAACTTCCCTTGAAATCTAAAACACAAACTCGCAACATATCCTCGAGCATCTGAATAGTGCACTTGGCATAACTATCCGTTTGTAGATGGAAAGATATGCTAAGACTAATCTGAGTACCCAAGCCTCTTTTAAAGGACCTCCAGAAGTTAGATGTATACAAGGCATCTCTATCAGATATAATAGAAACCAAAACTCCATGAAGTAGGACTATCTCTTTGATATAGTCTAGCATAATCTTCAACTGAGTAGGTAGTCTTGACAAGTAAAAAATGGGTTGACTACGTCAATCTATCCACGATAACCCAAATAGAATCAAACTTCCGACGAGAATTAGCCAACCCTATAATGAAATCCATGTTGATTGTTTCCCATTTCTAGGTTGAAATATCTATCTTCTGAAGTAATCATTTAAGTTTCTGGTGCTCAACCTTAACTTGATGGCAATTGGGACACCGGGCGACGAACTCTGCAATATTCTTCTTCATGTCATTCCACCAGTACATCTGCCGTAGGTCATTGCAAATGTTAGTAGATTCAGGATGAATAGAATACCTGTAGTGGTGAATCTCTGTCATGATCTTCCCTCGAAGTCCTCCAATATTAGGTACACACAATCGACCCTTATATTTGAGAAACCCGTCATTTGCTAACTCGAACAACTGTTTCTTATGTAAAGGGATTCCTTATCTGATTTTAGCTAATTCAGGATCATCAAATTTCAGCGCTTTTATTCCTGCCACTAAAGAGGTTTCGGCTCCATTTTGTACTATGGCACCACCATCACTTGCATCCAGCAATCGTATATTAAAACTGGCCAATCGATACAGATCTTTGGTCATTTCCAACTTATCTACTTTCATATGCCTCAGCCTGCCCATATACTTATGACTCAATGCATCGACTACCATATTTTTTTTACCGGATGGTACAAGACATCAACATCGTAGTCCTTCAGCAATTCAAGCCATCTCCACTACCTTAGATTCAATTCCTTCTATTTGAAGATAGATTATAAACTCTTGTGATCTATATACAAGTCAACGTGAACCCCATATAAATAGTGACATCATATCTTCAGTACAAATATAACAGCCGCTAACTCAAGATCATGAGTCAGGTAATTATGCTCGTGTTTCCTCAGTTGTCTTGAAGCATATGCAATCACCTTACCTTGTTGCATCAGTTTATAACCCAATCCCACTCTAGAAGGGTCACAATTTAGTACATAACCTTCTGATCCTTTAGAAAGTGCCAGAACAAGTGTTGATGTTGGCCTATTCTTCAACTCTTGAAAACTCTTTTCGCAAGCATCTGACCACTGGAATTTAGCCTCCTTGTGCGTCAACTTTATCAATAGAGAGGAAATAGAATAGAGATTCTCTAAAAACCTTTGATAGTAATTGGCTAAGCCCAAGAAACTATGCACCGCAGTTGGAGTTGTGGGCCTTGGCCAATTCTTAACTGCTTCAATCTTCTGATTACCACATGTCCAAGAAAGGCCATCGAGTTCAACCATAACTCGCATTTAGAGAACTTAGCATATAACTTACGATCCCGGAGCATCCGCAATACTGCTCACAAATGATCGGCATGTCGGCTTTGGATTAGGAATACACTAGAATATCGTCAATAAATACAATTACAAAGATATCAAAAAATAACTTGAATACCCAATTCATCAAATCCACAAAATTTGTTGGCGTATTAGTGAGGCCAAAAGACATGATGAGAAACTCATAATGATCGTATCTGGTCCTGAACACAGTCTTGGGAATATCTTTCTCCTGAACCTTTAGTTGGTGATACCCAGACCTGAGATTAATCTTCAAAAAATATTTAGCACCTTGATATTGATCAAACAAGTCATCAATTCTGGAGAGCAGATATTTGTTCTTAATAGTTACTTTGTTCAGCTGACGGTAATCAATACACATCTGCAATGAACTATCTTTCTTGTGAATGAATAAAATTGGCGCACCCCACAGAGAAGTATTGGGCCTTATAAAGCCTTTTTGTAGGATCCTTCAGTTGTGCTTCAATTCTTTCAACTCAGCAAGGGCCATTATGTACGTATGAATAGATATAGGCTGAGTATTAAGAAGCACATCGATGGCGAAATCAATTTCCCTTTCGGGAAGAATGCCAGGAAGCTCATCCGAATATACATCAGGGAATTCATTAACAACCGGAATGGACTGAAGGGTTGGAGGCTTTGCCTCCGCATCATGGACTCATCTTAAATAGTAGATATATCCTTTCTAAATCATCTTTAGAGCCTTAAAGTAGGAAATAAACCTCTCTTTAGGTGCTGCAATATTTCCTTCACATTCAATGACGGGCTTGCCTGAAAAATTAAAGCAAACAACTATCGTTTAACAATCCACCGTAGCATAACTAGAAGCCAACCAGTCCATACCTATGATAACATAAAATTCAACCATTTATAGTTCATTTAAATCTGCTAAAGTGTGATAATTATAAATTATCACATCACAACCCTGATATACTCGCCTAACAATCACGGACTCACCCACATGCTTAGACACCTCAAACAACTTGCGTAATAATTCAAGTTCTTTACCACACTTGCTAGCAACAAAATGAGTAATATACAACAATGTGGAGCATGGGTCTATCAAATCATACACATCAAGGGAAAAGACGGATAATATATCTGTAAACACGTCTGGAGATGACTCAAGGTCCTGTGGACCAAGGTTCTCTCGGCTGGGCCATCTCACCCCGCCTCTAAAATGACAAAACTTCATAATATGACCTAGCTGCCCATATAAATAGCATATATCCGAACCCTGGTGACACTATCCAGAATGAATTTTGTTACACCGATCACAATGGGGCAACGAAAGTCTTACCTCACTGGACTTGCCCATGTATTGCGGGTCAGATGTACGAAAATTCTTACCTTGACCTAAATAAGTGGTCCGATCACGACGTTGGCCCTAATATTGCAGTGGTGCACTGGATGCTGGATAAAATGGGCACCTTGAGAAATGCGGCCTGAACCCACCTCTAAAAACTCCTGTGTCACATGCGGACCGAGCCCTTTTATGATGACCCCTATCATATCTCTCTATCCTGCCTTTGATGATCTCCAAATTTTGTGCATAGGCCTGGATATGAGCAATATTCATATTTGGGTTCAAATAAGTCGTAGTACACTCGTTGACCAAGTGTGGTCCCAATCCACCCACAAACTGATATACTCGATCACTCATCTCCGCGACCACAGTAGGAGCATATTTTTTCAAATAATTAAAATGCATACTATACCCCGGACGTCCATATTACCCTGCTTCAAATGTAGAAACATATCCTGCCTAGCTCCACAAAGCTCAATAGGATTGTACTACTACAAAAATTCCTTAGAAAATTCCATCTATCCTGCTAGCGGGGCACGGGGCCCTCTAGACTGCTCCTAAGTCTCGTACCAAGTGACATCTATATACTACAACCTATATAAATCGAATTCCACTAACTCAATGTCGGTGACATGCAGAACCCACAAGGTCAACTGCATTCTATATAGAAAATTCTACGGGTCTGCATTAGGATCAGTCCCTGTGAATACTAGAGGGTCCAGGTTGATAAAGTCCCGAACTCTCGCACTAACAGCCCTGTCAGCAATACTGAGGGTAGGGGTGGGCATATATCAGTTTATATCGGTTTTGTATCCGAAAAATATGAACCGAATAAAAATCGATTTTTTTAAAAAAAATGAATCCAACTTTTTTTTAAAAAAATGATATGTTTGGTTTATATCGCCGAACGTATAGGATTATACCGGTTTTTTCTAGTGGGTCGGGTCGGGTTAGAGAATTGTTTTTAAAAAAAAATGAATTTCCAAAACTGAAATTGACATTCACACCTACACTATCATGAAATTTTGACGTTAAAATCTATTGTGTATCGTGAGATATTTACTAAAGAAAAAGGAAAATTAGAAATCGATTTGGGAAAAACACAAATTGATTAAGAAAATGGACGTTTTCGTAAAAATTGGCGACGCCAAACAGTTTGATCGCCCCGTCTCGAAAAAATACGCAAAATCAAAAAACAAAATCGGGTGAATCAAGCGCAGAGTTATGACCATTTAAAGTTTCACCAATTTATAACTACTTTCTCTCCCTACATTTTATGTCAATGCTTCCGTGATATGTGAATCAAGTTCATGCCGCATTCGACTTCCATAAAAGCTTCATAGATTGGCTTCAATGACTATGATTCAAGAGATAGTAGTAGCCTAAAATAAAAATAAGAATAATTATATATTTAATTCGGTTTATCGGTTCGGTTCGTATCCAAAATAAAAAAACTGAACCGAATCACTAAATCCTGATTCGGTTTGGATTTTCAAAAAATTGTTTTTTTAAAAAAAAAACCTAATAAAAATTGAACCGAACAGCCGGTTCGGTTCGGTTTTTTCGGTTTTCCGGGTTTTTTGCCCACCCCTAATAAAAATTAAGAATAATTATATATTTAATTCAGTTTTTTTGGTTCAGTTTTTCAAAAAATCGGGTTTTTAAAAAAAACTGAATAAAAATTGAACCGAACAGCCGGTTCGGTTCAGTTTTTTTGATTTTTGGGTTTTTTTCCCACCCCTAACAAGGGGTCTAACGATGGGCCTGAGAGGACACTAGTCGAATCAACAAATGTACAACACTCCGCATATTTAGATCCTGGTCAGGAAAAATCGGAGGAGGAACTGGAGGTACATAAGCTCCCTTTTGCCCCCTGGAGGTGGTGGGGGTGCTACTCCGGAAGCTTGAGAGTTAACCTCATTCTGAGGCTCATGCTGATCCACATTAGCGGGTAGTGCCTGACTGGTGCCTTCTCCCGCTTCCTTATCTACCCTCTGCATAACTGCCTGTCATTTAGTAGTAGTAGGCATCGCTAAGAATATAAACAAGTGAAGGTTAGATATGAACATTTACGACTCAGCTCTATCGCACGATCTATATCAAGAAGAAAGGTAACCATCATAAATGTCATGTAGCCTCTTGCTTATAAGTGTGCTGCACAACACACCCATAAATAAGACTCTACTAGACACAACTTGCAGACTCCCTAGAACTTACCTACTCTGATACTAAGTTTGTCACACCCCAACCTTCGGGGGGTGTGGCCAGCACCCGGCACTCGAAGGCCCAAGTATACCACTATAGTATCTGGAATCTTTAACTTGCAATCGAGGCCGACAAGGCCTCCAAATATTCATAACATGATAAGAATGTACAACATGCATGCAGAAAAGGCCCAACAACAGAGTATATACATAATTGGGGCCGACAATACCATATCAAGAGTATTGACCACGGACAAGGAAGCCAACAAGGCCAAACAAAATGAATACATAATGAATACACCTGGTCGGGATAGGGCCCCATCGTACCCAAAATGCAAAAACATATGTATATAAGTACCTAGCAACTTTGGAAAATTGGAGTGCGACTATCAACAACTGAAAGTCAGTACCCTACTGGAGAGTTACGTCTTCCTGCCTATATGTACCTGATGGAATAAACACAACGCCCCAAAAAAGGGGATTTCAGTACCAAAAATGTATTGAATATATAATACATGTAACTTAGGTAAACAAGAATGTAATACAAGAAGTGAAAGTACAGAAGTCAAACTGAAACTCGAAAGGAGGCCTCGAAGGGCACACAATCGATACAACCATGATTATGAGCATGTAAGTAAAATCAGGTAACTATATGGGGCCATATAGTATCATATCAAATCCCTCTGTAGGGTGAACTCATAATAAACTTCCTGGCCATATAGGACGTTGTGGTATCTTCCCAACTAAACAATGGTGTGCACATATAAGTGGTTTGGTAAAGTATATATGTGTGTGTGTGTGTGTGTGTGTGAAATGCAAGATCAAACTCAAGAGACATTACAATCAGAGTCAGAGTGACCTATTGTCGTTATCCTCTAACTATCTTTATTGTCACTACGTTCTTCAACCTTGACTAATCATCAAGAGACATAATGAATATGGAAATTACTATTAGCAAAGAATACTTAAGAAATACGAATGACTTGAACAAGAAGGGGCACAATATCTTGGGACTTCTTTGTAGAAAATCGGTTCGAGGAATATACTCTATCTTGAATCATGCCAAAGAAGGAAATTAGCCTTACATACCTTATTCACGAAACTACAACCATCCCACAAGTCCTAGAACCTTATACGGATGATTATATATATCACTTAAAGGATCGGTATCAATATCGACTTCATATTCTATAGAAAAGTTCATTTAGTCATTTTATCGAACAACTTATGTGCATAACTTCATAGGGTCGTTTATAGTTCAAATTCAACATGTATTAGCAAAAAAATCTTCATCTTCACTTATCCTCATCCCCCAAAATGCTATATGTACCTTTACAACTCCATTTAATATCTTAAATCATGTAAAAATAGCTCAACTTGAAGTTTCATAGTTACTATTTGTTTCAAGAATTCTCCAACAAAATTCAATCCAACACTTGTACAAACTTGAGAGTAGTCTAGGAAAAATGAAACTTACATCAAATACACCAAGAAACCTATGTTCCTTAGTTTACATCAACACCAAGTCACTTTCTAAGTCGTCACAACACGAAGGAAAGGAAGTTCACGGTAGCCATGAGATTCTTTATGATGAGCTTGCGTGATTTCACTTGGGATTTGGCTACAAGTTGATGAAGAATATTAGGGAGGGTATTTAGGGAGTTCTAGAATCTGTATGGAAGTGAAAATGAGGCTCCAAGTCGAGGTTCTCTTTTATATAAAAAAAAAATTGCACCGTCCTACGGTACAATTATATGGTCCGTACAAAATTGTACGGTCCATATAATTTAACCGTATAATCAGACTTGCACTAAAAAGTTTGCAGCAAAAAAATTACAGTGGACCTCCCCATTTGTACAGTCCGTACATTTGGACCGTAATACTAGAAAATTTGCTGATTTAATTGAAAAATATATTCTCTTCAATTCATTTAACTTCTATACATCCTGGTACTTCTATAAACAAGCTATGAACTCTTATTACCATTCCGTAAGGTCACACATCTACTCGAGATATCGGTATCTATCGACGGTATGACTAGACGTGAAACCACAAGCCTAACAAAGAGAAGGACACCAAGTCGATAAATTTCTGAAGCACAAGAGTGAACAGATCCTATGTAACTCCACCTTGGTCTTTAAGGCAATTTACGAGAAAATACACATGCTAGTCTTACGGAGCAAGTACGTATGTGAGTGTTTTAGGATCGTGTACTAGTATTGCTAGCATTTTCGTGAGTAGCTTGGGGGCCACCTTTGCATATAGTGGTCTGACATTCGGGACTCCTAAAGGCCGCAAAGCATTAAGCACTAACGGTGCCTCTGGGGTACTATCATTCAATGATAATCTAGTATATATTTACCCTAGTAAACTAGAACGAGAGATAAGGGAACTTGTATAACTCTGAAACTTTTTCCTCTAACGTACAATATAAGAATCAACGAAGGAAAATTATTCTAGCATGCCCTGTAGCATCTTTTAATGACTTAGTCGGTCGTTTTGAGAACCGATGCTCTATTTTCTGTGTTGTCTATTCTTGAAGCTTTGTAATAATTATTTTGACATACATGCTAAATTTAAAGCCAAACGGATATCATTTGATTCACTTTGGGAGAAGATTTCATTTTGAAAATCCTGATATTTAATTATTTGATATAATTACTCATTTTGGGAAACACATGTTCTGATTGGTGACCTGAAGATTTTGTTAAATTTGTAATATTATTTACGACCTGTAGAAATTGATAGAACTAATTTAAAGTTCTTTTGGTTAGTTTGTGACAATTAAGTTAGTTTTAGTATTTAATGTGTCTACTTATGGCGAACAAATGGTCACATAATTAAATGATACTTGGACTTGACTTTTGTTGATCCCATTAGCTTCGTATGATCATTTATGACTTGTAGGATCTTCCGAAATTAGATATGGACTTTGTTTGGTTATGTTTTTGTATTTGAATCATTGCTATAAATCGAACACCTCCGAAGTTTTGATGTACCACTATCTACATTTGATATTAGAATTGAGTTTTGATTGTTGGGATAGATTCGTATCAAAATTTGTGAGCCGTAGCAACATGAATCGTCAAATTATGAAGTCGTATGAGATTTTTAGAGAAAAAATGAAGTGGTATGTTGTTGATGTCTTGTGGCGTTGTGCTACTTCGCGGCGCACGGTAAGCTGTGTGGAGTCACCCTTATATAGACCCATTTTGAATTTCTTCATTATTTCATTATTTTTTACCAAATTGAGCTCTTGGGACGGATTTTGGAGTGGTATTTCTTCATGGGCTTCAAGATAATGATCATATGCCATCTTATGATTATTATATTGAATTTGAAGTGATTTTATGTGTTAAATCTTTTGATTTATAGCCTAATTTTTGGGATTTTAACAAAAACCCAAATTAGAGTATTTTGGGATTTGGTCAAACGAGCTCAGATTTGGGCTATTTTGGTGTCTATGGATTTGTTTCGAAGAGGGGGTAAGTTTTTATCACGATCCTTTTACCGAGCCATGATGGCACTAACCATAAAGGTCAGTAAGACAACCATAATTATTTAATACAAATTAATTAGAGAATAATGTGCGAAAATAGTAAAGCAAATCAATTTAAATCTTAATAAAATAACACAATATAAATAATATGAAATTACTAAGAATCCCCCAAGACAGGTGTCACTAGTAAAATAACTTACTAGAAGGAATACAAATCTAGGAATACATATCGAAAATACAAAAGTTGTCCGAATATGGAAAAAGACAGAAATAAAGGATAGATAGGAGGATTTCATGCCATGGATCGCATATGTTGCTCACTCTGAATCGTCCTTAATGTCCTCCTCAACGGCCGATAGTGTCTCAAGCTCCGCTCATGCTAGGTATAGAGCCTGCACACAAAAGAGTGCAGCAAGTGTAGCATGAGTACAAAAATAACAGGTACTCATCAACATCATCGACCGACCTAGATAAAACGGAGACGAGGGTTGGCCGTACGAATATCACTTCTACACTAAACTGCTATTAGTCTGAACATCATCAAATCAATTAATCCAAGATTCAAGCCTAACTGTAAGAAACCTCTAACTGCTCAGTTTCATCTCAAGTAGTCAAGTAACATGATAAAGCGGGCAAATGCACAATTTAGTTGAGTACAGCATTATGGAATAATAAAATGATTGGTATGCAAATGCTATGCGATGCAAGGCCTTTCCACCAATAGAACACACACGTTCGAACATTAACGAATCTTGACCC
Organism: Anisodus acutangulus; assembly: GCA_029783415.1. Taxonomy (NCBI): domain Eukaryota; kingdom Viridiplantae; phylum Streptophyta; class Magnoliopsida; order Solanales; family Solanaceae; genus Anisodus; species Anisodus acutangulus. The sequence continues at coordinate 28,456,410 of CM056508.1, forward strand.
ATGGTGGACATGCGAGGTCCATATACCTCCCGGAATGATTTCCCTTTGGGTTTCTTAGCCATTTCTAGGCTCACAATACTTGACTCTAGCCACTCGGGCTTATAATCAACGCATCACTCCATTCGGAACCATTTCGCCTCGGACCCACATATATATCTTCAAATATATAATGCATGAGATACCATATGAAGCATGAATATGACATGCGCAATAACAAGAAACTAAGATATGTATTAAAGACTCAATCTTTCATCAACAAAAGCCATAAAGATCCGATATAAAATTACCATCTTTAGCTTTTTTTCACCTTTTAACGAGTATTTAGGAGTGATCAATAGCACAATAAAAGATAAGATAGGCATATTACACATAAAGACTGAAAGTATGGGCTTCATACCCCAATCATACATCCATAGGATCTTACTATCTATCAGCTAGTGCTAAAAACATGGCATCCACTACATAATTTAAAGGCGCAAGTACTCATAACATGTCACCGGTACCCGATACAAGTGCTCGTCACCTCACAAGTATCACAACCCTTTTATTATCCCCATTACACCCTCTTATTTAGTTTATTTGACCAACCACGACGCTTTTAATAAGGTAAAAGATCTCAACTTACCTGGAATAGAAGTTCGAAAGTCACAATGAAACATTGCCTTTACTTATCACCTCCAAATAGTCCCAATGTATTCAAATATGGAAAGTATGTTAATATACGATTCTAAAGACATCCATATTACTATATGAAAGTTTATGGCTTAAAAAGACAATAGGAATCCGATCCTAAAATGGGAAAAGCAATCCCAAAATCACATTTTCAAAGGTTTATGGAGTCTAAATACCAAATATTAACTGAATCCAACAACAAATCCATGATTTATTTGAGAAAATTCCATTTTCCATCTAAGGTTCTTAAAATCATCAAATCCCATCCTAAAATCATGATATCTAGCATGAAATTTTATAATAGCCGAATGTATAATCGTAAAGGATGATAAGGAACTTACTGACTTGAAGATTTGCAAAATCTCCCAAAATCCACCTTAGACCAAGCTCACATTTCCCCAAAATGAAGAATGAAATGACCAAGTTCGGATTAGGGATAAATTGCAAAATCTGCCAGCAAACTCGCCGGTGCGACCCCTTTCTTGCACCTATGGGCCCGTATATGAGGCCTAAATCATCGCAGGTGTGAGGCCAATTAATCCGGCCAAACTTTACAGATGTGAGGTCCCTTGCACAAGTACGCACTCACAAGTGTGAGGCACCCATTTCAGGTACGACTTTCCTACCCCAGCTCCAACTCCGCACTTGCAGCCCACCTTGTGTAGATGCGACTTCATAGGTGCGGTGCACTAGAAGCAGAAACTCTAAAAACCAAGTTCAACTTTGAATCAATTCCTGAAACTCATCCGAGAACTCTTGGACACAAACCAAATATTCAAACCACTCCTAAAACGTGCAGTGGACTTGATCGCGCCCTCAAAATACTCATACGAGGTCGTCTTGACCCGCTATTGACTAAGGTTAACGCCAAATCCCTTAAATTACTCGAATTCCAACCAAGAGTCAAAAGTAACTCGAGTCCCTCGGGAACTGGATAGACTAAGTCAAATGCCCTCAATGTTGACTTTAGTTAACCAAAACTAATCTTTTAACCTATTAACTTTCTAAATCCACAATCTTCCCTGAATCGCACCCAATTCACTCGGGACGCGTTCCAACTATCTACCTAAGTCAAAAATCATGTTCCGGAGCTAACAGAACCGTCAGAAATTGATTTTCAGCGCGTATTCTCCAAAGTCAACTCTTAGTCAAACTTTTCCAACTTAAAATATCAATTTCCAAAACCTATGATTTTCTTTCATTATTTTCATTTAATTGCCTCATGAATCGCCACCCACCCATGTAAGTCAAATACATCAAAACAAAGCTAGGAGAAATAGTATTTATGAGAAAATAAGGGAAATATCCAAAATGACCCAACGGGTCATTACATCGTCTACCACTTAAACACATATTCCTACTCGAACATAAAAGAGAAAGAAAGTACCTGAATTGCCAAAAAGCTAAAGTATTTTACCCTCATATCAGTCTAAGTCTCCTAGGTAGCCTCCTCGATTGGACGATACCTCCCCGAACTTTTACCGAAGCAATCTCCTTAGATCTCAACTTTTGAATCTGTCTATGTAGAATAGCAATCGACTCCTCCTCATAAGTTAAATTCTGATCAAGAAATACAGAATCTCACTGTATCACATGAGAACCATCTGACTGATACTTCTTGAGCATAGAAATATGAAACACATGGTGAACACCCGACAACCCAGGAGGCAAATCCAACTCATAGGCTACCTCGCTGATATGCTGAACAATCTCAAAAGGACCAATATACCTAGGGCTAAACTTGCCCTTCTTCCCTAATATCATCACACCTTTCATGGGTGAAACCTTTAATAGAACTCACTCACCGACCATGAACTGCAAGTCACGAACCTTCCGGTCCGCATAACTCTTTTTCTGACTCTGAGCTGTGAGAAGTCTCTCATAAATCAGCTTCACCTTGTCAAAAGAATCACATAACAAATTCGTACCCCAAGGCCTAACCTTAAATACATCAAACTAACCAATAGGAGAATGACATCTCCTACCATACAATGCCTCAAATGGTGTCATCTCAATGCTAGAAAGGTAACTGTTGTAGTAAGAAAAGTCAGCCAAAGGTAGGAACTGATCCTAATGACCACCAAAATAAATCACATAGGCCCGCAATGAATCTTCAAAGACTTGAATTGTCTGCTCGGACTGACCATCAGTCTAAGGGTGAAATGTTGTACTATGCTCCACTCGAGTACCCAACTCTTTCTACATAGATTTTCAAAAGTAAGACGTAAACTGTGTGCTATGATAAAAATAGGCACCCCATACAAGCAAACTATCTCCCGTATGTAGATCCTAGCCAACTTCTCTGAATTATAAGTAGTCTTAATTGGTACAAAATGAGCCGACTTCGTCACAAAATCCACAATCACCCAAATGACATCAAACTTTTCCAAATTCTGTGGTAACCCTACCATAAATTTCATAGAGATCCACTCCATTTCCACTCGGGTGTAGGAATCATTGTTGTTGGTTCTAGTGCGTCGCACCTACGCAAGAAAAGGCGCACATGTGGAGCTGCAGATTCGAGGTTTGGGGTTGGGGGCATGAGTTTGCATCTGCGGTGGGTTCCCCACGTCCGTGATGCCGCAAGTGTGAGGACCCTTCCGCATCTGCGAGGGTTTGTGTCAAGTAAGGCGCGCACCTGTGGTGGTTTTTCCGCAGATGCGACGTCGTTGGGCATATCACCATATATTGTTTCCAATTCAATTTCATTATTCCTAATTTGATTTTGGGAGCTCTGTTTTGGGTGATTTCAAGGGCAACTTTCACGATTCAACTCGGCATAAGTTTCTAATCATTACATTGTCAGTTCCTATTGATTTATTCCATTAGATTAGTGATTAATTCATGATTTTGAATGGGAAATAAGGGTTTAACCCAAGAGTAGAGAATGTATTTCTTTGATTTCAAGGTCGAATTGAGTTATTTTAAGCTCATTTTATGTATTTAGACTATTTAGACTATGGCTAAACCAAGTTTGGAACAAAATTACAGTTTTGTCCTTGTGCGCTATGTCACCTTTTAGGTTCGTTTTGGGTTCCAAATCATCGTATAGCAATATGAGTGTCTACGAACTTATTTTCTTATGAATAATGTGTATTTGATAGATTGGGGGCATTCTGAAGCTTTACGGAAAGGAATAGATAATAGGTAAGACTTTCTTGATTTAGAGATGTTTGCTCTACAGAATGGAATAGATTGGGGGCGTTTGATCGGCTTTTGAGTTATGTTAAGACTTCATAGACTTCGTTGAGGGATGTTTTGCTAATTAAAATCTAAAAATTAAATAGATAAGAGCGTAAGTTAGGGATCTCATACCCGTGGTATGATGGGTATTAGTACGAGTTAATTTGTTGTGAACGGGAAAGTCTGTTACTTTGTAGTGACAGATTATAATCTGAGAAAGACAAATCATATGGGTATTAGATGATGAATTGTTTAATTAGTTGCTTTGTGTGTTCATGTTTCTTTTTTAACCTGTATATGTGCAATAGTTGAGGCAATCGCATATCATGCCATGTACATGATTGAAATAAAATGTAACATCATTTCCCTATTCTGTTGATAATATATTATACATATGCAGTGACATAAGATTCAGATATCAGTTAGGGCCAAGCACGTGGAGACCGTCCGCTCTTTGATCGTGATATGATTTATGAGTTGGGCACGTGGAGATCATCCGTGATGGGGAATGATATTGACTATTGATAGTGCGTTCGGACCATCCGCAAGAGCACATGGAGACCGTCTGTACTGGTATATGGACCTCACGAGTCCCCCATGGGTCATGGACCCTCAAAGATTACTAAGGAGTGTCGTGTATATACGGATTGAGAAAGATTTGGTATCTGAGACTTATCATTGTATTGCATTTCATATACTTTCCATGAATATTATGCTCTTATTTGATAATTGGACATTTCCTGACTTTGAATTACCCTTATGTCGATGAATATTGGATTATTAAATGCTATGTAAATTTGAACGACTAAAAGATGATTTTTTTTCTTACAAATTATGTCACTACTTCTTCGTTGTCGGTCTATGGGATATATTGGGTACACGTGAGTTCATATTCATACTACATTTGCTACACTCTTTTGTGGTGAAGATTCGATTCTAAGCATGAGCGCTTCTCGGGGAGCCTTCTGAGTTCGAGCTTGGAGACTCGGAGTTGTGGTGAGCTGCTTGGTTTTTCTACGGCCCATATCTCCCTCTATCTTTTGTTTATTCTGTCATATTTGTATTCAAAATAGTGTACTTATAAATTCAGACTTTGTAGTGGCATTTCTAGAATTGTATGTATTTCATAGCTGCTCTTGTACTTGTGACACGGATCTTAGATAGTGTTGTATTTTCCACATTTTTTATTTATGAGACTTAGTTGGATTATTTTTTCGACTCTTTACTTATTGTTTAAAGTTATTGATATGGGTTACTATGGGTTGGTTTGGCTTTCATAATAAGGTGAAAGTAAGGCGCTATCACGGCCACTAATTTTGGGTCGTGACATTTATGAAAATGATTTGGGTTCGCCTACGGGTTAGGATAGGTGCCCTCATGGCTATCTTGATTTTTGGGTCGTAATATCAGAGAAACTCAACACTTCTCATATCATTATATTACCTGTCAACGGGGTTTCAAATTTGCATATAACTACCAAGATATAGTGATAACCACCTCTTCCTAAAATCTTTAACCACACAATTGTACGCATATTCATAAAACTGCTACTTTTAATCTTGTTTAACCATTATTTTCATCAAGATTTGAGTTTATCTACTTAAATATATCAAAATATTGTCAACCTGAGAACATTATCGTTTTGATCTAACTAAAATATTCTCAACTCCAATATAATTGTACTTCAAAAATCGAATTATGAAGGCTAAAATTACTGAGCGCCTACATAAATTTGTGTTGAATGAAGAAGAAAATGATGAAGTGGCAATTGAGTTTTCAGACATTCAGTCCAGCATGAAATATTTTGGAGAAAGCTTGCTCGGGAAGGTGATTTCCGATAAAAAGGTGAGTTTCCAAGGAGTTAAGAACACCATGTCGCTGGTTTGGGGAAACCCGACAGGATTACAGATCAAGGAAGTTGGATGGAACTTCTTCTAGTTTATATTCAGGAATAAGGAAAGCATGGATAAAGTTTTTTTTGGTACACCATGGTTTTATGATATATACCTTCTTAATATACACCCTTGGGAACCAGATTTGGCGAGCGATTCTCCGATATTTAATGTATGTCATATGTGGGTTCAAATTTGGAATATTCCTCTGCACCGGATGTCGAGGGATGTTGGACGTAAAATAGGACTGTTAACACTCAAAAGTGTTTTGTCAAATCAAGTGACAAAAGAAGGTGGAAAATGATTATAAGTCGGTAACTGAGAAGAATCATAGCCGAATTTGTTAGTCCTTACCCTCGGCTAGAAAAGCATCATCGGCTATTACAGTAGTATGACCGAGTCATAATTCCGACGAACGGCTGAGACCCACACATACTCGAACGCCTCAAAGACCAAGTCAAAAGACCTTCTAGAAAAGGTAGCAATCAGCAACAGCCAGAAGGGAGTATCGTCGATCATGCTAAAGGTTCAGGTAAAAAAATCGGCACCACCTCCTCATAGTTGGCTAGTGGATTTAGTGGGTAGTTTGTTGGCTAACATAGGGGATCACATTAATTTTTTGTACTATAAATATAGGAATTATTTGTACAGAAAGGGGAACACTCTAATCAATCAAAAAACTGATTTTTTTACCTATCTTCATTCTTTCTTTATCGCCTTTATTGCACTCTAGCTGTATTTATGTTTCTTACCACCTAGTACTAAATCACCATCCTAACGCTTTCTGGAGTAGTTGGAGAACCCATTGCTGGAAGTTAGAGTTCCGCTTCCGGCCCTAATCGCTTAGTTAAGGAATCAATTTGTCATCCGATTTCGTCAGCCGATAAAACGAAAAACATTTCGGAAGGGAACAAATTTGGCACGCCCAGTGGGACCATAGGTGATCTCATAGCGAAGTTTGATTCTCCAGGTCAGGATCACACTTGGCGTATGCACCTAAGGTCTGGTAAGAAAATGAACCCAGAGTGCAGTCCACATCCTAAACAGAATCCTCCCAGAAGGAACAATGAGCCCTCATCTTCTTCGGGTATACCTACATCGGTTGATATCCCTCCACATCCTCCATCAACCTAAGATGTGGGTGAACTTAGTCAACCTGAAGGTCCAACTGTTATGACCACGTCTTTCATTAGACAACAGATTGACTTAGGCATCCACAACATTATTTACTAGGTTTCCAAACAATTGGCTTACATTGTCAAGCCAATGGTGCATAATCAGCTTCAGCAGGCGAGAGAATTGGAAACTAATCGACTGCATCCAGGAGAAGGTTCGGCTAGTTCTGCCATCACTCTAACGAGTGGCGTTGTGCCGCATGCAACTGTGACTCCAAGTGTTGTTCCTCAGCCGAATGTGTATCAGTCAGTACCTACTCAAGTACAGCCGATAGCACACCTAGGAGCACAAGCCCAGTCACTTGGTAACCAGTCTACTGTATGGTTGCCACCACACGCTGGGGGTAAAATTATGCCACTCAACCAAGCGAATCTGCAGTATGTACAAATCAACATAGCTCAAAGACCAGTTCAGGCATCCAGACACCTTGGTTTACCGCCCATTATGCCCTATGGTACAGGAGACCAATGTTTGTCAGCCGATGGCCCCTAGGTACAGAAGAAGTCCAACGGCTAACACATATTTGTGGCTTGCTGAAGGAGGAGGATAAACAAAGCATAACGGCTCTTCTACTGTAGTACAACGACTGCTTCGCGTGGAATTTCATGAGATGCCTGGGCTGGCGCATACTTTGGTAGAGCACAAATTGCCAATTAAGGAGGGTTTCACACCTTACAAATAACCGCCTAGGAGATATCACCATCAGCTGATGCCTCAAATTAAAGCTGAGATTGAACGACTGCTGAACGTCGGGTTTATCAGAACGGCTAGGTATGTGGAATGGTTGGAAAACATTATGCCAGTAAAGAAGAAGAATGGCAAGGTTCAGGTATGTATTGATTACAGGAACCTAAATCTAGCCACTCCCAAAGATGAATACGTCATGCTTGTAGCCGATATGCTAGTCGATTCGGCGGTCGCTAACGGCGTGCTAACATTCATGGACGGATATTTCGACTATAATCAGATAGCAGTAGCCGAGGAGGATAATCGCAAGACTTCTTTTAGGTGTCCATGAGCCTTGGTCATTTACGAGTAAATAGTTATGCCGTTCAGTCTGAAGAATGATGGTGCTACTTATCAGAGGGTAATGAACACCATATTTCATGATTTGATCGACAAGACTGTGGAGGTCTATATTGATGATGTGGTGGTGAGGTCTAAGGACTTCAAAGATCATTTAGCTGAGAACAAGCATTAAAAGGTATGAGGCTTTATAATCCTAAAATGAATTCAGCCAAATGCATGTTCAGGGTATCGGCTGGCAACTGCCTTGGCTTCTTGGTACACAAGAAAGGTATTGAGATAGATCATAACAAAGCCCGGTTAGTAATGGAGTCGGCACCACCCAGAACAAAGAAGGAGTTGCAAAGCATGTTAGGGAAGATCAATTTCCTAAGGAGGTTCATATCTAATTCAGCTGGCAAAATGAAGGCTTTCTCACATTTGCTTATGCTTAAAGGGTCATAAGAACTAGTATGGGGTCCAGAACAACAAGAGGCATTTGACCAAATTAAAAAGGCCTTAGAAACGCCTCATGTGCTGGTGCCTCCCATACCAGGGAAGCCATTGAAATTGTACATCTCGGCCGCAGATTTGTCTATCGACTGCCTGTTAGCACGGGATGCGGATGATGGAACCGAAAGGGCAGTTT